>OY856410.1:436165705-436390705 GCA_963693085.1 Alisma plantago-aquatica
TATGCATCGGTTTTGTAATAGGAACACATGCATTTGTAATGAGACAGACCAAATTGTAATAGACAGACGTATTTTGTAAATACAGCGTGATGTTAGTATTCTCCGTCTGGAAACAATAAAATATATGTATGACTGTAACAATGTTGTAATACAAAATGAGTCTTTGTATTACAATTTTGGTCATCTAATTACAAATACATGCCTTCCTATTACAAAATTGATGCACTGGTAGCGAATCTTAGTTATCCACACAGGTAGCAAAGATATACCATATATATATATATATATATATATATATATATATATATATATATATATATTATAAATAAATAAATAAATATATATATATGGATAAAAGAATTGTGTACCGGAGTACATGTAGCTTGCATGTACCTACCTTCATTATGATGATTATAAAATTAAATTGTACTATCCAACCTTATGATGTGGTGTATACCTCTTAGATAAGATGTGTATAAAAAATCACCAACATATTATATTCATAGATCATCCAGTGAAAGAATTTGTGTGTTATCTAATCAACGGTAAGTTACAGAAATTGCAAAAACCGTTGGATGATATATTGTTATATCTCATGATCTATACAAGATATTGGTATGATTTTTTAAACACATCTAATCTATATAATTTTGAATCAATCCATGTGGTTGAATTTTATTAACATGCTCCATATATGTCATTTTAATGGCTGGTACACGTAACTTACATGTACCGGCCGGTACACACTTCCTAACCTCTCTCTCTCTCTCTATATATATATATATATATATACATTTATATACATATACATATTTATATATAGAATAATGATCCAGTGAGGGCCCTAAGATGGTGAGAGAATGATATCCCTTTGAATAACTCCCAACGGTGATCCATTTTCTCTAATCCAACCATCATCATCATCTAAGCCTCAATCCCAACTATGTTGGGGTCGACTGCATGGATCCTTCATTTCCATTCAGCTCTATCATGGGCCATATTCTGATTGAGATGTAGAGATTCAAAATCTCTCTTTATAAGCTCATCCCATGTTAATTTAGGCCTTCTTCTTCTTCTATTTATAGTGTTTGGCTCAATAGCATTGCTTCGTATAGGTGCACTAGTAGGTCTGCATTGCAAATGTCTGTACCATATGAGTCGAACCTCACACAACTTGTCCTCAATGGTCGTCACCCCCACTTTATTCCTGATATAGTCATTTCTCAAGCGATCTTTTCTTGTCTTCCCACACATCCATCTCAGCATACGCATTTCAACCACGTTCATCTTATTGAGACCTTATTTCTTCACCACCCAACATTCACTCCCATAGAGCATGGCTGGTTGTATAGTTGTTCTAATCCAACAATATGGATTGAAAATATATCATTGTATTTACCTACCCGAAAAGTGTCATATACATTGGACTTTTGGATTGTCTGTGGTAATAGAAAGCTTTTTAACATTCCACAATGAATTCAAGGCTGACTATTAGATGAAATATTTGTAAATTGAATATATGGATGAGCAAACAATGTTGTGTGTGTATATATATATATATATATATATATATATATATATATATATATATATATATATATATATATGTATGTATATTCACTTCCCACACGGATAACTAAATTTCTATACCCGTGGATCTATTGTGTAATATGAAGGCACCTAATTATAATGAGACAGTCAAAATTGTAATACAAAGACTCATTTTGTAAATGTAGTATGAAATTTTTATTCTCTATTTAGACACAGTAAATATGATATTTATAACAACAATTTACGTAGTATTACAAAACGGGTCTTTGCATTATAATTTTGATCATCTCATTACAATGTTGGTTTCCTTATTACAAATAAGTGCCTTCCTTTTATAAAACAGATGCATGGGTAACTAACCTTAGCTACCTACCCCCTATTTTGGTTAATTTTTTTGCAGTTTCTTACTTTTAACATGTAGAGGGTTACTTTACCTTGCATTATGGTACTTTTCATACATAGATAATTACATTTGCAACAACTATAACATATATACAATTACATGTTTTTTTTTTGAGATCAATCATCATCATTCTATTACTCCGAGCTCAAAGATGGCTCATTCCAGTTTGCTACAGACTGAGGGAAAGACGACGATAAGAAAAACGAGCTAGAACTAATGATGGCTTCACGAGCTAGCAGGTGTGCTAGTCCATTTGCCTATCTTCTACAGAAAGCAAAACTAACAGACGGAAAAGAAGAACTTAAGCTACAAATGTCTGCAAGCAGAGTTCCAAGCAAGTCCGACCTTTTAACTTTTGTCTTTATGTGCTGGATGATTGTATCCGAGTCAGATTCCACCACAAGCCTTGGTATATTCTGTTCCTTGGTTCGCTGAATGCCCTCCCTAATTGCCCATGCTTCGGCTATCAAGACATCCTGGCTAGATGGACGCCTGCTCCCCGCTACATGCAGCATGCTCCTAGCATGGTCTTGCCACATGAGACTAGTACCGTCAAGGCCCTGCACATGCACAGCTGCGTCGCAGTTTACCTTGATCGTGTCTACATCAGGCGCCACCCAGACTGCCTTCCTCTTCTCTTATGCTGCCGGCCGGTCTCCTGTTCGTTGTTGTGCCTCGTGGTATCCGACGAGGAGTGCTAGGAATTGTCTCTGGATTAAGAGAGGTGGCTTCGGCTGTTCCTTAAAAATGATCGTGTTCCTCCTGGTCCACACCGCCCACAGCACTGCTATCATGACTTGATTGTCATCTTCACACTGCTGGGTAATGAGGCTCCTGATTCCGCTTCCCACACTGGTCTCCCCCACTTCTCGGATCCTTGCTTGCACTACAGCCGGGCTGTCTTTCCAAAGCTCCCACGTCTGTGGGCATCTAAATAACATGTGCCTAATATCTTCTTTCTCCCTTCCACAAATGCTGCATATTCCGTCTGGATGACAATGCCGGTCATATAGTCGCCCCAAGGTGCCTAGCGCCCCGGTCATGCATCTCCAAAGGAAATGTGCTGCCTTCGGGACGAGGTTCTTCCTCCATACAAGCCTCCATCCTTCAGCCTCCTCTCGGTTTCTATGTACTTCTCTTCCTGTCGGGTCTTGGGATGCCATCCAATAGGCCGATTTTACAATGAATTCTCCTCTTCTATCTGGTCTCCAGTAGATATCGTCCTCCCGCTTGTTGAAGCCAAGTGGTATTGCCAGGATCTTCTGTGCTATTTCTAGATTGAAGAGGTTGTAGATGCCTTCCTTGTTCCATGTGGTAGAATCCTCCGTCATAAGCTGGTTCACCCATTGTGCATTGGTGCTTGAGAAACTATAGGCACTTTTTATGCTTCCTCTTATTCCCGGGATCCATGGGTCCTTCCATATGTTGATATTTGTTCCGTCTCCCACTCTCTACTACATCCCTTCCAGAATGATGGCCTTTGCATTCCATATGCTCCTCCAGGTGAAGCTTGGGTCATGTCCCCTTCTGGCGTTGAGTGTTGTCCCCCTAGGAAAGTATCTTGCTTTTAGGACACGGTGGACTAACGTATCGTCTCTATGGAAGAGTCTCCATATTTTCTTTGCCAGAAGCGCTTGGTTGAAAATGTGTATGTTTCTGAACCCCAATCCTCCTTGATTCTTGGGTTTACACATGTTGTCCCAGCTGACCCATGTCATCTTCCTCTCCCCGTCTTTTGCCCCCCACCAAAATCTCGCTATAGTGCTGTTTATAGAGTCGAGAAGGTATCCCGGAAGTTGAAAAATACTCATGATATACGATGGTATAACTTGGGCCAAAACTTTGATGAGGACTTCTTGTCCTTCTTTGGACAGCAATTTCTCCTTCCACCCTTGTAGCGTTTTCCATATCCGCTCCTGTATATAAGAGAAAACTTGTTTCTTTGACCTCCCAACAGCCGTAGGCAGCCCCAGATATTTCCCATGTTTGTCTACTTCTTTGACCTGCAAGAGTTGTGTTATTTCTTCTCTCTTTTCCCGCTCCACCCCTTTGCTGAAAGCGACCTCAGTTTTGGATAGATTGATTTTCTGACCGAATGCCTGCTCATATTGGCTGATAATCTCAGCTAACTTCAGACATTCTTCTTTGGTTGCTCTCGCAAAAAGGATGGAATCATCCTGGCGAAGTCCTCGGGTATTCTATTGTGTATTCTGTCCAATTTACTTTTTGAGTCAAATAGTTACTTTTTGGTCAATATAGATTTTTTGTCCAATGAGTTACTTTTCAGACCATATGTCTACATTTTGGGAAAGACGGGTAGAGAAATCTAGGCTACCGACATAGGTATTAAAGACGAACCCAACCCATATATATATATATATATATATCTGTGTGTGTGTGTGTATGTATATGTATATACATACACACACATACATAGGGCTTATCTTTAATACCCGCATGGGTAGTCTAGAATTCACTACCCGTACATCTAAAAAAGTAACTATCCGGTCAGAAAAGTAATTCAGTTGATAAAAAAAAGTAACTATATTGACCAAAATGTAACTACTCAACTCAAAAAGTAAAACCATGCAATATACACAATAAAAATTCTGGAATAATATGTAATTGTATATTTGTTATAGCTGGTATAAATGTAACTATCTATGCATGAACAATAACGTTTTCAAGTAAAGTAACCCTCTACAAGTCAAAAGAAGGAAACCTTAAAAAAAGTAACCAATTTAGGAGTGGGTAGCTACCCTCGCAGGCATTGAATGAATGTCCATACATATATATACATATATATATACATATACATATATATGCACACACACATATATATATTTATTTATTTATATGTAAACAAAAATCTCCATCCAAAAATATAAGTATCAGTGGAAATTTATAATTAGAATGTCAAAATTGTAACCAAAATGCTTAGACTATAACCACACACTCGGTGATATATATATATATATATATATATATATATATATATATATATATATATATATATATATATATATATATATATATATATATATATATATATATATAGGCACACACACATACATATATATGGTATATATTCACTGCCCAGATGGATAACTAACTTTCATTACCCATAGATCTATTTTGTAATAGGAAGGTACCTAATTGTAATGAGACAGCCAAAATTTTCATCAATGACTTATTTTGTAAATGTAGTGTGAAATTTTTATTCTCCATCTGAATACATTAAAAATGATATTTATAACAATAGTTTATATAGTATTACAAAATAGGTCATTGTATTACAATTGTGATCATCTCATTACAATGTTGGCTATCTTATTACAAATAAGTGTCTTCCTATTACAAAATAGATACACGAGTAAGTAACCTTAGCTACCTGCATGGGTAGTGAATGATAAAATAAGTAACTAAGTTGTGTAGCTATATATATTTTTAAGTATCTTGGTGATTAACATGTGTTGCGAGGGAGGTTGTTGAGTACATTAGAGGATCAAATCAGTCAAGATGTACATTAATTAGATGAGAGGGGAAATCCATGTTATCACATCCTCCCACCTTAAAAAGAATTTTGTCCCCAAAATTAAATCAAGTCATAAACCGAGATTGAGTTTCCCCCCTTCAACATCAAGATTGTCATAGTATTCTTATAAGGTATCATCACCACTTACAAAATCTAGAATTCTGAAATCGGGCAATTGAGCACCATGTTCAACATATAGTCACATAGATCATCAAATTGGAAGTATCATCACATGAGTCATAAATTTGAATAGTGAGTTTCCTATATATCACCAAATTTTTAGAGATCACATTTCAAGTTAATTAGTTAGAGTTCAAAAATAAGGCATAAATTCGTGCTCAAAATCGATGGAGGGTCCCACCGTAGTCCTGATGGAGCCACCCCTTAAGTCATAAATTCAGCAAGCCGTCATAATCATCATTTCAAAATTTTGAGATTTGGGAACATGAAAGTCATTAGTCATATATCGAGGATGATCTCAAAATCCAAATAGTCTGATCACAGGATTCAAATCAAGATCATTAATCATGAGTTAAAATTTCTTTATCCAATATCGAGAGTCAAGTTTGGACATCAAAGCCATAGGTCCAAACATTTCAAAGCTAGGTTTACAATCCTACTTTAGACCTTAGGTGTGATCATTCATCCCTATACATAAATCGAGCAACAATCGAGCGTCATTTTGAACGTTGTCCAAGTAACATTTTGTGGCATCAATATCAAGTTCATTTTCATGGTATTCAAGGTTGACGAATGATTTAGACGTAGGACTTTCTAGAAATTTAACCACAAGATATAATCAACATTATCATATTTTGAGATCCAACAAGTTGAAGTTTCAAGATTGAGTATCAATATTGCCATATATATGACCTATAAGGGACTTAGGTCAAGAAATCAATATTGGGTGTAAGGGTTTACCTTCCCAAACTCTAAATAATCAACAAGATGAAAATTTAGAGATAGTCCAAACTGAGATGTGACCTAGTTAGGGGAGTCATAAGTCAACTACCATCCTAATCTAGCACATTAGTATATATTAAGAATGATCCATAAAGCATATCTAAATAGGGAGAGTGTCAATTATCAAATTGTTCTTCATAGAGTCACAATATCAAAGGTCAAGATTTGTAAGATCAAGGTCATAATCGTGTTCCCTTCCTTTCAGGATCAAGGTAAGGGTATATTTTAGAAATCAAGAAGTCAAATTGGTTAGTCCAAGAGTTAGAGCATAATTGGGCAAGAGTGAGATACATGTCCATCACATTATTTGAAATAGGGATTACCAAGAGGCATATGAATCAATAGGGAAGATGCCCCTTGTATCGCAATATTTCATCATGATTTTGAGAATCCAAGAGTATATTCATTCCAAGGCCTAATCATCATACATATGGAATAGGGTAAATTTCTTAATCATGTTCGAGGTTCGATCAAGAATAGGGCACCATGGATTCAATCAAATAGGGACGTCATCAAAGTGAGGTATAATGTACAAATTTTCCTTATTTCATCATACCAAGATCATTACCATTTTACCTCAAACATAGAAAGCACATGTTCTAGATATGGTAAAGTTGAGTCAACATGATCTGATAGGTCATACATGAGTACTTAACTCCAAGAGTACTTTTCATTAGACATAATCGAGTTTTTCAAATTAAGATCAGATCGTGGCATCATCATCATTTTACTAAGATTTTGCAAATTCATACAAATTTTAGTTTTCTCCATACATAAGCTTCCTAAAATCGAGAAATCATGTGACTGATAGTCATGAGAGATATCACATGAGGATATGATAAACTAAGTAATCGTCATCTAATGGGTGGCTTAGGGTAGTCCCTAGAGAAGAGATGAGATGATAGAAGACTCTCTAAGGTATGTGGAATTGGGTTGATAGACATGCATAGAGGATATGTGATTACTCTAACACCATTTGTCACAAAATTATTTATTACCGTAAGTCCACACTCCTAATGGCTACACAACCAAACATGAGTGGATCAGGGCATCCATCCCTAGAATGGATCGCATAACATATGCATGAATAAAACCACAAACAAGAACAAGGTAAGAGATAACAAGATACTAAACATGGAGATAGAGATATGTACCCATTTCTAGATTCAAGTTTACCCATTTGTGTTGCATTTCAAGTCTTAGAGTCTTGAGTGTAGTGGATCTTCATTTGACAACTAAACAATCGATAAACAATTAAAACATATTAATGCTAAAGCATTAAGTACGCTATAAAAAGGCATGTAAGCAGTTTAAGAGTATGTAAAAGTTTCTTGGCTAGAAACATGATATAAGAAAGAATTAGAAATAAGGTGTGAAACACTTAATGACATTCTTTTATACAAAGTGAGTTTTAAGTGTATTTCCATTATACTCAACAACATATTATAGACATTGACCAGCTTCCCATTGGAAAGGTTTGTAAAGGTTCTCAAGATTAGCCAACCCTTTTGTCGGCATAGTCTGCCTTATCTTGACATATCAAGTAAGGCTCCCAACGTTGTACCCTTACCTCAAGAATATAAGTAGGTACACGAGGTTTGTATATTGGATAAGTTCAGGTATGCTCAAGGTTTGTTCAACATATTTCAAGAAAAATAAATGTACTAGTCATAGTAAACAAGTAGACCAAACAAGTAATTATCTAGCCAATCATTCATATGAACATACATACAAGCAAGACAATATCATAATAGGGATAAGAGAAAATGTACCTTGTGAACAGAGTACAAGATTAACTTCATTTAGAAAAACATATATAGCAAGCTTGACAAGATCTTGCCAACTGAGTCAACATAGAGATCATGACATTACAAATGAGTATAATTGGATTAATATCATCCAGATTAGATCTCATTAATCATTATCATGGAAGTTGGATGTGTCAGCTGAGTCTAGGTATAAATCTCATCATTGATTTCATATCTCAAAATAGGTCATGCATTATCGATATAAGCAACATAGTATGTCATGAGTTCATCTAGAACCTAGGGTGACACATCAAAACTAAGATAGGGATCATAATATTATCATTGCATGATCTTAGTAGAGCAAACATGAGCTTTGAGAAAGATTAAGCAATATAGTATCAATGTTGCCAAACTAGCCAATTGAGTCATTATCATGCAAGGTGGTTACCATTAGAGTACAAGAAAGGTCAAGGTTTATATTTTGTCATACATATCAACAAGTTACTAATTTGATATCATTATATAAGATGGATGATAAATGAAAGAAAGATTTACATAGGGTTAGGAACTAGTTAGCCACATGCATAAAAGATCACATATCAAGTCAAGATTAGGTTACTTTATCACATAAGTGCACAAGAAAGTTCCATAAGGCATTTAAGGCTGTCAAGAATGTAAGAGTACTGATTTTGGGGTTACATAATTAGTTTGGTCGTAAAAGATCAACATCTGAACAAGGTTGGGGATTCAACATCAAAGTATCCCCATTAAACTTGTTCCATGGTGCAAGGCACATTATTAAGTCAAAATAGGGCAATTGCATGCAGAAATTCGAATCTTAGCTCAAGATGCCCAAAAATCATTGATTAGATCCAACATAAGGATATAGGGTTTAAAGAATCAAGTTTGAGAATCAAAGTAAACATCTTTAACCTAGAAGTAGGTATTAACCATTCATACAAGATTAGATCATTTTAGGGCACAAAGGTAAAATAAGTTCAAACTAGATGCACAAAGTTGTTCAAATGACATATCTTAGGCTAACCTAAAGATTTATGGCATCAAAGAACATGATCATACGTTCAAATAGGATAACCATCTCAAAAAGAGTTTAAAAGCATGAATTTTAGGATATTAGAAGAATAAGCAGAAGAACTAGATTCTAAAACTAGTGTCATCGGATAGATCTCATTAGGAGGATCAAAATTCATATATAACAAGCCATATGTAGCCAAAGGATGTGCAAGATATAATTTTCACCAATTTACATTGGAACTATAGGAAAACTTGATTAGGGTGTTACCCTGATATTTATTGACTGATCAGTGACATCAATTATTTATCTTGTGGTGTCTCCTACCAGCCTCGCTTGTGTTGTGTGTGTGGGGCCACTGACTGACATGGCATCCCACAATTGGTCGCTCCTAGCAGGAGCTCGGTGTTGGGTCACGTGCCATCCAAGTTGACCACCAATGTGTGATGATGTGTCACTGGTCGTTGTTGTGGATCGTTTGCCCACCCTGGCGCCTATGTGATCCCAAGTGTTGAAGCACGACATAGGTGTTTGTAGGAGTGCCTTGTAAGGGGGGAACAATGGGGGAGCATGAGGATTGGAGTGGTCGTTCAAACTCACTCAACCCACGTGAAGGCGGTTGCATGGTCAGAATGCCTAGAGGCAGCCTGAGATAGAAACACCCAAAAGGGCATAAAGACAGTTCCTCTAGGGGAAGGAGGAACTATTAGGGAAGAAAAGAGATGCTAGAGTTTGTGGAATTCCAAGGAAAAATTATGAAAGATTAGGCGATGAGGTTTTATAGAGAAAAGGAGGGTTGGCATGAGTCGAAGGGGAGGGAAAAGAAGAGTTGGTAGAGCTCAACACCATGGTCGCAGGCCATGGTGTACGGATCTAAGAGACATAATCTTGGCCATCGATTGGTATATTGTGTACAGAGCTAAGAGACATAATCTTGGCCATAGATTGGTATATTGATCAAAGGAAAAAGAAACTATGGGTCAAGATTCCTCGCTAGATTATTCAAGCATCCTGATTGGTCCACAAAATAAGTTGTGGATCAGTGGATTCAAGGAAAGGAAACAAAGAGTGGCTCACCCCCCCCCAAATGGGTCGTGCGTCCCCTTAATTGGGTCATGTGCCTGATTGATCCCAACTAGGGTCTAAACTAGGGAAAAATAACATAAAAATGAGGTTAGATAGAAAAGATTTAAGATGCCATATCTTGGGCAATGATGGCCCGATTGAGGTGATTTTTGGCCGATGGATGCATATTTGGATATTATACAACATGAAATATATTAGGTAGAAAGGAGAGTTCATTGATCAAATCAACTTTGATTGCAAGTTAATGATACATAATAATCATGATACTTAGTTCAAAGCTCAAATTAGAGTCACATATAGGTACAAATTGATATTTAATTAAGGTCAATTCATCAATTGGGCATCAAGGGACTCAAATTCATCAATGTGGTGGTGAGGGATGTTTTTGAGTACATTAGAGGATCAAATGAGTCAAGATGTTCATTAATTAGATGAGAGGGGAAATATAGATTATCACATGTCCTTTCCACTACGTCCACAAAAATAACATCATATTCAGTACCATCATATTGTAGTATATCTATTGACCATCATTACAAAAATGGTCATATTGGTGATAGCTTTAAATACCCACTAGTTATATGTATCAGTATATGAAATACATGTAGGAGTCTATTAATCATTGTTTTGTCACTCACATTTCTTGGAAAATAGTTTTTCAAGTTATGGCTATTTATGAATAATTATATATGCCTACATACTTTTTTTTTCATAGTGTGGATGTTGTGCACGTGGGTAGAAAGATACATATATTTATGGCTTTCATAATTTTGAAAAAGATTTGCAGAAGGAAAGAAAATCATAGAAAACACTTCTTTATTAAGTGAAATATGCCAATTAAGTCATTTTCCTAGATGAATTGTATTATCAAGGTGGACTAGTACCAAAACATAAATATTGGTCCCATCCCCGTGTACCAAGTACTCTAGGGAAACTCCCCGTACACCGTGTGCTCTAGGGAGGTGTACTAGCCAACATTAATCCATTCCCTCGTAAGGGGGATAATGAGCACCTTAAATAACTACAAAGCATCTACTCATAATTTATGTTTTCAAGTGACAAAACAACGAGTACTACATATCAATACTACATCCGATATTTGCAAATAGAAGAGAGCATACATACATATCATGATTGCAAGCAAGAAAACCATAGTCATATACTTAAATAAAAACCCACGTACCTGAGTTCAGAGATCCCTATTTATATTCTGGATCATCTACATCTCTGGTCGTCACCTGATTAATAACAATTAAATATCATTAATAAATGTTCATCATATTCTAGGTATTTTAGGTCCAAATTAGGGATTTGGCCAAATCTAGGTGTTACTGATCTAAAAGGTGTCTCTGGTATTTTTATAGTGATCCAGATGTCATTCTAAGGGTATGGTTCAGATTTCATAATTTTCCGATGATAGGTCTATTTGCTGGAGCTAAAAAGAGTTTAAATGCATTAATTTGCTCATTAATAAGGAAAGACATAACATTTTGGCATTAATGTCAGATTAGAGTCCACTTATGGTTTCTATGTGGTATTAGGGTTCCAAGAATATTTTTCTCGTATTTTATATCCATCATTTGCTAATTATACAAATTAAATGAACCCAAAAGAAGCATTTCACCCTAAATTGAAGATCATCAGTAGTTGTTCTTCAAAATTAAAAACTAAGGGTTCAGTAATATAGGGGATCATTTTCTGAGTCTAGAGGTATTTTTGGGGGATTTATAGGCCAAGGAAGCTATTTTTAATGAATATTGCAAGACATGAGCATTTTCTGAGTTTTAGGAAAAAGGATTTACCTTTTTGGGCCGTTACATATCGCCACGTCACCCCACAAGGGGCGCAGCTCCTTCTCTGACCCGGGTGGTCTGCCTGGTCTGGCTTGGAGTCGGTTGGTCTGGGCTCTGAACTGGTCTGCCTGGCTAACTAGAAGACGAGCCTGGTTCGCTCCCCTTTCTTTACTCACCCTCGACGAAGATGCCTGTGTGTGATTTCTGTTCCGATCTGGAGCAAGCTACGCCGCCCAGGCTGGTTCCGGTGAGCTCTCCATCAAGATCTAAGCTTCTTTTGTGGAGGATAAGTATCCCTATGGGTCTGCTGAAGAAGGAATCAGAATGGTGATTGATGGTGAGATGTGGTTCAAGTTCCTATCTGTCCCCTACGCCGGCCGCCACCATGAGAGGGACGACGAGAACGAGGCTTCGGCTCCCTAGATGCATTTGTTCTCCTAGCTCGGCACAAGGAGCTCAGGTGTTCATCACAAAAACCGGAGGGTCTCAGTGTGGCGCAGGCTCTCGGACATGGTTGGGGTAGTTGTCCGACTTCTCCACACATATGAAGTGCCATGTTTGCTCTGTAAAATAGAGCTTTGCGCCCCTTCCGCTTTGGTGGGATCGCACGGGCCGTCCGGCCACCCTAGGCTCACTGAAGATGGGCATACACAGGCGCCTCCCTCAGCACAGCTGCCTCTGTGATCCGTTCTTGATCTTTGCCCAAGGGGGGTGCCTCGACTGGATTTGAGGCTCGCGCTCCAGGTAGCCATGCCACTTTTGCATCTATGGTAGGAGAAGGAAGTGGGAAGCATCTATCTCAATAAGCAGATTCTCTCATCGTCTCCTCTACCCTAGGCAATAGGCTTGGGCAAGTTATCTATTGAAGTAGGTTGTGATGGCTTCAGAAACACAACCAATGTTGCAACGGGCCTTCATCTCCATCTTACAGAGTTGTGGAGTTTCTCTACTCCATAGTGGTCTTCACCCTTCGTGAATCTCCTCTAATCCCCTTTCTCACTGTGGGGTGGGGTGAAACGAGAGGTTAGAGGGAAGAAGAGGTCTCCTATCTATCTACCCATCCACATGAGGTAGGGTTCATTGTGTAGCCCTCACCGATCCACAAAATCTGGTGGGTTAGGATAGGTGGAACTAACCAGTCCGTGGACTTACTTTGGTTGTTCCGAGGAACACGGAGGTGGATGACAAAGTCTTCACCACCCGATCTAGACCCTAGGACTAATTGGAATCTGTCTAAATAAAAGGGCCATGCGATGAAAATTTACAACCAACCGCCTAAGTCCTTCCATCATCCAGAATTTACCATGTCCAAAATCCTACATAATTAATAGTGTCAATTATATCACACTCAGTTCTCCTGAATCGCATCTCCTGAATGGTAAATCAACATACCATGAATATGATACCTTAACTGCACAATATGTAATTTAACATAGAGTCAAATTTGATATTGGAACCTCAATATATGATCATCTAGATATATTCGTCAAGTACCCTCATAATTAAGTATATAAACCTTGAATACAAGTCCATTAATCTTCAAACCATAAAGACCGATTCAATCCACTTTGTTTGATTATGAAGCATAAAAAGGTTCATCATTCCACCCTTTGGTTCCATGTGTATCCCCAACGATAAATGAAGTCACAACTATCCAACTTGATATTTAAGGGCATCCAACTCAAAGTATACATCAACATGACTTCTAGCATCGTCAACACAAGATCAACTTACTCAAATTGACCATATAAGACCTCAACTTCCACAATTATATTATTTTATTCCAATTATGTACTCAAGTACTATTCTAAATATCAACAACCTAAAATCAGGATTATCACATTCACCCCACCTTATTTGGAATTTCGCCCTCGAAATTCAACTAATGTCATTCTCGAGGTGATATCAAGGAGTCCAACCTCATATGTGCCACCAGTTGTAGATTTCTGGGATATCAATATGAACCCTGAGTTATTATTTTAGGATTTAGAGCACCTAGGGTGTACCCACCCCCCCTTATATAGGTTGAAGCATCACTTAATGTCTTAGCCATAACATGACATTATGATATCTTAGGATTACATCACCCCTAAGGGTACATGTTTTGTTCATACTTTTAAAGTTCAAGAGGAATTCATTTATATGCCATGACATTCAGATCGTTCAAATCTAACATCATTAATATGTTTTATGATCAATGTCATACAATGATTTCAGTATTAGAGGAGATTTATCTTCATCCTTGATATTAGAATTTTTCTACATAAGAAGGGCCTACGTAACATGCTTGACCATTAGGGTTTCACCCTATGGTGTGATATTCATACGCAACTTAGAAGCATACATTTGAGAAGGATCAAAGTTACAAACTATATTTCTGATCATATATCCTATGACCCAAAAATATATTTATATCAAGTTCATGAGTTCAACTTTTTATGTCTTGCATGTATTATGTGAAGGGAAAAAGAGAATATACTAAGTTTATCCCATGATCTCAGCATCATATCTTTCAGGTTTCATATGAAGGGGAAGAGAATATTTTAAAGTCAAACTTATCTTAATTTCAATCTTGGGTGCTACATGTATGATATAGGGGGGAATATAGAATAGGTCAATCTTATACGAGTGACTCCTCATATATAAATCATCCATATAGCTCAAGTGAGGTTTCTATCATCATATATTAAGAAAGAGAATAAGAAGGGAGAACATGTATTTTGAGTATCTTTTGCACAAAGCATCATACTCTCATAACTAGAGTTCATATATTACCTCACTTGCAACTAATGATGAGATTCACAAAATATGTCACTCTAGCTAGGACCTAACTCAGCCAAAGGATTGACTTTATCATATGGGTCATCTACCCATCCTTTTATTTTACCCATTTCTCACATATAGATTTGAATCATGCATAAGGACTCAACTCAACACTCAAGAGTAATCTAGTGTAGGACATTTTTTTATAACACATATCTCATATATTGGAGGCTAGGTCCTATGACCTTCTCCCTGTGGGTCTTACTCTCTCTAGAGTTCACCACATATCTCATCCTACCACTAGACACCTTCCTTGTATAAGAGCTTGAGGCTCATGCACACTCATCTCTATCTTAACTTAGCTTATCTTAAGTAGGAAAAGGGAATGTACTTTCATCATCACAACTTAGCATAGATCCTCTAAGAGTGGATTCAGCTCATATATAACTCAAATCTTAATAAGGAAACTTATACCATCATGGATTAAAGTTAGATAAGATTCTATATGCTTATTTCCTTCATCTTTCTTTTGTCTATCTATGTATCACATAACCCTATGAGGCTCTAGACGTCTAATCTAGATCTATTCTCTCTTCTAGACTGATGTCACTCCCTTTCACTTAGATTGCATGAACACTAACTACTCTACAGTGTGAGGGACACATTTTCATATTTACATATATATATAAAATATTATATAGTTTTTCTCTGAGAAGGCAGACGGAAGAGAAAACTATTGAGGCTCGAGCCGATTGGAAAACAAAACCAAATCAGCAAAATCGAGTGTCCCACACACAGTAGATAGTCTAGTGTCATGTCACCTAGTGAAATGGTGAGAACGAGATGTAGACTAGTGTAGCTACCCAATACATATGAGATCTATATGAAAAGGGTTTCTTACACTTGTCTAAACCTAGTTCTCGAACATCTAGGTTCTAACTTAGAGGCTAAGTCAAACCTTATTCCTATAGAACAACTTACTAAGTTTCTAAGGTTTTAAAGTGAAAGGTGAGATTTAGGTTTAATGTTTCATGGTGAGCAATTGTTAGGTGTAGCTAATGTTCATGCTCTGATACCAACTGTGACGTCCCCGGATTTTGATTTCTCCAAACCCTATTGGGAATGAGATGTCAGAATCTGAAAACATCATCCAATCATATCAGAAAGCGATGCGGAAGCATAATACGCATACATGAACATACAACCATAACATTTCTCAACATTCAACACGAAAATTAATTACAACATGAACTATTACAGATTACATTTACACATTGAATAGAAAATTTTTACATAAGTCTATGAACATGTATGCTAACAGGATCTTAACACAAAAGGTACAACGTGGACAACTGCTCACTACCCGTCTTTTATCCCAAGCTAGCTCTGAACCTAAAACATATGTGAAACAACGAATCAACACACAGGATGTTGTGCACGTGGGTAGAAAGATACATATATTTATGGCTTTCATAATTTTGAAAAAGATTTGCAGAAGGAAAGAAAATCATAGAAAACACTTCTTTATTAAGTGAAATATGCCAATTAAGTCATTTTCCTAGATGAATTGTATTATCAAGGTAGACTAGTACCAAAACATAAATATTGGGCCCATCCCCGTATACCAAGTACTCTAGGGAAACTCCCCGTACACCGTGTGCTCTAGGGAGGTGTACTAGCCAACATTAATCCATTCCCTCATAAGGGGGATAATGAGCACCTTAAATAACTACAAAGCATCTACTCATAATTTATGTTTTCAAGTGACAAAACAACGAGTACTACATATCAATACTACATCCAATATTTGCAAATAGAAGAGAGCATACATACATATCATGATTGCAAGCAAGAAAACCATAGTCATATACTTAAATAAAAACCCACGTACCTGAGTTCAGAGATCCCTATTTATATTCTAGATCATCTACATCTCTGGTCGTCACCTGATTAATAACAATTAAATATCATTAATAAATGTTCATCATATTCTAAGTATTTTAGGTCCAAATTAGGGATTTGTCCAAATCTAGGTGTTACTGATCTAAAAGGTGTCTCTGGTATTTTTATAGTGATCCAGATGTCATTCTAAGGGTATGGTTCAGATTTCATAATTTTCCGATGATAGGTCTATTTTCTGGAGCTAAAAAGAGTTTAAATGCATTAATTTGCTCATTAATAAGGAAAGACATAACATTTTGGCATTAATGTCAGATTAGAGTCCACTTATGGTTTCCATGTGGTATTAGGGTTCCAAGAATATTTTTCTCGTATTTTATATCCATCATTTGCTAATTATACAAATTAAATGAACCCAAAAGAAACATTTCACCCAAAATTGAATATCATCAGTAGTTGTGCTTCAAAATAAAAAACTAAGGGTTCAGTAATATAGGGGATCATTTTCTGAGTCTAGAGGTATTTTTGGGGGATTTATAGGCCAAGGAAGCTATTTTTAATGAATATTGCAAGACATGAGCATTTTCTGAGTTTTAGGAAAAAGGATTTACCTTTTTGGGCCAGTTACATATCGCCACGTCACCCCACAAGGGGCGCAACTCCTTCTATGACCCGGGTGGTCTGCCTGGTCTGGCTTGGAGTCGGTTGGTCTGGGCTTTGAACTGGTCTGCCTGGCTAACTAGAAGACGGGCCTGGTTCGCTCCCCTTTCTTTACTCACCCTCGACGAAGATGCATGTGTGTGATTTCTGTTCCGATCTGGAGCAAGCTCCGCCGCCCAGGCTGGTTCCGGTGAGCTCTCCATCAAGATCTAAGCTTCTTTTGTAGAGGATAAGTATCCCTATGGGTCCACTGAAGAAGGAATCAAAATGGTGATTGATGGTGAGATGTGGTTCAAGTTCCTATCTGTCCCCTACGTCGGCCGCCACCATGAGAGGGACGATGAGAACGAGGCTTCGGCTCCCCAGATGCATTTGTTCTCCTAGCTCGGCACAAGGAGCTCAGGTGTTCATCACAAAACCCGGAGGGTCTCAGTGTGGCGCAGGCTCTCGGACATGGTTGGGGTAGTTGTCCGACTTCTCCACACATATGAAGTGCCATGTTTGCTCTGCAAAACAGAGCTTTGCGCCCCTTCTACTTTGGTGGGATCGCACGGGCCGTCCGGCCACCCTAGGCTCACTGAAGAAGGGCATACACAGGCGCCTCCCTCAGCACAGCTGCCTGTGTGATCCGTTCCTAATCTTTGCCCAAGGGGGGTGCCTCGACTGGATTTGAGGCTCGCGCTCCGGGTAGCCATGCCACTTCTGCATCTACGGTAGGAGAAGGAAGTCGGAAGCATCTATCTCAATAAGCAGATTCTCTCATCGTCTCCTCTACCCTAGGCAATAGGCTTGGGCAAGTTATCTATTGAAGTAGGCTATGATGGCTTCGGAAACACAACCAATGTTGCAACGGGCCTTCATCTCCATCGTACAGAGTTGTGGAGTTTCTCTACTCCATAGTGGTCTTCACCCTTCGTGAATCTCCTGTAATCCCCTTTCTCACTGTGGGGTGGGGTGAAACGAGAGGTTAGCGGGAAGAAGAGGTCTCCTATCTATCTACCCAGCCACATGAGGTAGGGTTAATTGTGTAGCCCTCACCGATCCACAAAATCTGGTGGGTTAGGATAGGTGGAACTAACCAGTCTGTGGACTTGCTGTTGGTTGTTCCGAGGAACACGGAGGTGGAAGACAAAGTCTTCACCACCCGATCTAGACCCTAGGACTAATTGGAATCCGCCTAAATAAAAGGGCCATGCGATGAAAATTTACAACCAACCGCCTAAGTCCTTCCATCATCCAGAATTTACCATGTACAAAATCCTACATAATTAATAGTGTCAATTATATCACACTCAGTTCTCCTGAATCGCATCTCCTGAATGGTAAATCAACATACCATGAATATGATAGCTTAACTCCACAATATGTAATTTAACATATAGTCAAATTTGATATTGGAACCTCAATATATGATCATCTAGATGTATTCATCAAGTACCCTCATAATTAAGTATATAAACCTGGAATACAAGTCCATTAATCCTCAAACCATAATGACCGATTCAATCCACTTTGTTTGATTATGAAGCATAAAAAGGTTCATCATTCCACCCTTTGGTTCCATGTGTATCCCCAATGATAAATGAAGTCACAACTATCCAACTTGATATTTAAGGGCATCCAACTCAAAGTATACATCAACATGACTTCTAGCATCGTCAACACAAGATCAACTTACTCAAATTGACCATATAAGACCTCAACTTCCACAATTATATTATTTTATTCCAATTATGTACTCATGTACTATTCTAAATATCAACAACCTAAAATCAGGATTATCACACTTTCAGTTTGGGAATAGTCCTCAATATATTATCAAAAGTTTATTTCCCTTACCATATTAGTATCTTATACATTTAGCATTGATTTCATTATCATTGAGTTATCAAAACCCCTACATGTTTACCAATTTGTCGTAAGACTATATACACTGGGATCATATAGTGTTGTAGAAACCTAAATTTTAGATGGGTGTCTCAAGCCCAATTAGGTCATTTTACTTATCCATGTATGTTGCTCTATTGTTTATAAACAAAGTGTTTCTTCACTCATCTTGTTATTAAATTAGAACCCTACAATTATACATGTTTGATCTAAACATTAGGAGTTTGACTAACTTTTTGTGGCTTTTCGAGTTACATGAGTAGGATTGATATATTTCATGAGCTCTAGGCATTATTCATTTTTAGATACTTAGAACATTAGATAGAAGGATTTCTCCATCGTATGTACATGTGGCAGTGTCAAGGATGTCTTCTTAACCCCCCTTTGAGATGTACATACATGTTCTCCACTACCATGGTGTAATTAAGGCCATTGATTGTCCACCATCTATGATTGACTGGATCGTTGGCACCTCGTTTGAGATGGTGTGATTCTAAGATCAAGATGTCAGTGGCATTATCACTAAGTATTTTTAATCTTAACTTATAACCCATTTTTTCTTATTAACACGGCTCCCTTGGCCCTATGGCTCCATCAACTTGGACAAGTTGTTTAGGTGGACAAAAGAGGATTAGCCTTCCCGAGAGAGGCATGCTTCATTCTAGTCACTTTAAAAATGGGAGGGAATAGATGGTGGAGGGTGAAATGTAAAGAACGGAAGAAGGTCGGAAAACGGGTTGTTGAAGATTGACTTAGACGATAGAGCATAATTGAGGGAAGATGTGCATTAGTGTATTGGTCCCTATGCTCGTCCTTGTTATGCATCCTAAGGTAGTTTTGTTTGCCTCCCAATTCTCAAGCTACACTAAGATGGCAATAATTTATGGTGTGTGTGTGCATTGCATTCTCCACCTTGCTCTAATAGGGCCCTACGAGCCGAAAGAATTTGTTGGTCCTCATTTCTCACGGACTTTTGCCAGATAATGATATGTGTTTAGTGAAACAAATCCAGGTCTTTGGATTGTAGATACCACTACACGTGCATGCAGATAAACCCTTCGAGTCCCTCGAGGGTGAGAAAAAGCGGGGGTACCTAGCAGCGTGCATACATCAGAACAAGACTGCTTCATTAATGTTTACATCAATTGACAGTTAGTGTGCAATATCCATCATCCGGCTACTACATCGATCCCTATCATCAGTTTCCGTTTTCTTATGATAGGAAAGGATGACCCGTGCTGCATCAATACGTGGGGCGGATAGGCAAATTGAAGATGGATTTTAAGTCAGGATCCGGGTCGTTCCATCGATGGCCCTTAATTTGAATCAACTAGTCATCTTTGCCTAGTTCATATCATCAATTGTTTTACTGCTACAAGTTTTCATAAAGGATGTATTGTAAAAGTAATTGATGTTTTCCACACCTCTATTTGTCAAGTAATCACGTTGCTTTTTCATTTATCAGATTTTTAGTATTTCTTAGTTTCATGAAAAGTTACAACCGCTTAGTCTTTTACATTCTTTGTTTTGTAGTGCCTTTGTCAGTCACATATTTATGATTAAGTAGGAGCAATGTGGTTGTTTTAATTTTTATGCCATACTAATTATTATTTGTGGTGATCTTTTTCATCTCCAACATCTTTGCACTTCTTGAGTTTCTTCGCTAGTATTTTAGGAGCCTTTTGGATCATTTACAATCCCAATAGTTTTCTCATACCCATTATACCGATAAAGTTAGAAAAACCACAACGTTTATTGGATAATGTATATGTCAGGGGTTCCATTATCAAAAGTAAAAGTCTTGTCAGGGGTTCGTCGGTCTGTGGGGAGATTGAAAAATCTGAGTTTCGGCCTCAAAGTTGATAGCACACTTGGGGAAGGGTGTTTGTTCGTCCTAGATGAAGGAAAGAGTTCTCAGAGTCTGAGTTCTCTTTCAAGCCGAACCAACATCCCCTAAGGAAAAGGAAATCGACTAGTTAATATAAGATTTTGATAAAATTGGAGTAGCTAGCAGCCCAAAGTTCAGAATGGGACTTATGTTATTCTGAATACTAGAGTCCTTGTTTGTTCTGAGATTGGGATTTTGTGGTCTAGACTGGGTTAGTCGGAGTTAGTCAGTAAATCTGGATTGTGTTAGTTTGGATACAGTTTGATTCTGCTTGGCAATCCAGTCTGATTCTGATCAGCTGGTCAGGATTGAGTTGGGATTCATTCTGATTCCGTTTGGCTACTAGTCAGGATGCAATCTGATCCTATTTGGCTACCTAGTTAGGATTTCGCTATCATGTCCTGTTTTTACAGAACAATTTTAAAAATAATGACCAAAGAGTTGTGATGACACTGTAATACATGATTAAAATTTATAATAAATATATAATTTTATACAGGATTTAGGTGATTCTGTTTGTTATTTTTCTGTTATGAATATGAATTGAGTATGATTACTTTTATATGTATATTTAAAATAAATATTGATTTACCCACTACTGTGAGAATGCAATGCATGTCTTATTGTATGTATGTATACTTGTACATTTTTGTATAAATTGGTAGTAACAAAATAATTGAAATTATCGTAATACAACATAAATTACACACAAATGTCATTACAATTTAAAATATAAAAAGTTCATATGACATTAGGTACTATGTCTGTTACACAGTATTCTAGCACCCACATACAACTTAAATTTGATGACTACAAACTGGAATCTTTAGTACATAAGTTTAAAAAAAGGTGCTAATATGCATTCTCTGCACTTATTTTCTGCATCATTATTGACTCAAACAATATTATTTTGTTTGTCTGTCTCTCTAATTATCGGTTATTGCACATGGTTGAGAGATTTCTACTTGATCAAGTTATTATTGTATTGATGGTGAGTAAGTACGGGGACTGGTCTTGAATGTGTGTGGAATTACATCTACAATTTTTAGCACTTTCCACTTTACCTTAAAAGATAGCGATGTTTATGTCAGTCCTCCCAGTTAATGTATAAAATTTTGCAAGGTCATCATGTCAACCATGATGTGCATGAGGACCACGCAAGCGAGGTAAGTAGTATTGACGACCCAATATTATGCCGAGTGTGGCATCAGACTTGTCATCCCATTGAAAATAATTCATTGTGTGCAAGAGCGTTTGTAGCATAGTTTAATAATTATCAAACCAATGTATTGTATAACAAAATAGGTGACAGAAGTGGAGTCAATGTATTTGATAACAAAATAGTAGGTGACAGAAATGGCCTTAACAAAATATAGATACTTGATACATGTGAAACAAAGGATACAACAAATTTCACAATACATGTACAACCGGGGTTGGTAAAAAAAATTAATTAGATCAAAGTTACAAGAAACATTGTTCAAACAACAGTATTAAAATAAACTAAACATCATCATGTTCATGTTGTAATTCAAATAGGCGTACGAGTAATTGTTCCATACAAATAGAGATGATATAATTTAGATCACACCTTAAACTTCAAAAATAAATGATGATATCATATTAAGATATTGGGCAAATGCGGCATGGTCTAAGGGAGTGCAGACAAAAAGGAGTGACGTGCCCTGGACCACAACAGGTCATTTTTTTTTAAATTGGCCATTCTATTCATCCCGTGGCCTGGGCTCGATCCTGGGACCTCTCGCTAACAAATCGAGTGTCTAACCATCTTGGTGTCTTCCGTTAGACAACAACAGGTCATGGTGGTTGCCTAGATCTAGACACCCACAAATAGTCTAAGACGATGATCAACCACTGTGTTTCTCATTCTTAGGTGCGAAGGAAGGTTTTTATTGATCTCAGGTAGGACCGTCCCAGTTGGCCCAGTTTAGGGCCTCATTGTACTCATCTCATGACACATGACACTCTTCCTATAACGTTGGCTTTTCCTATTGTTTGAGGCTACCTTTCGACCAATCAAACCGCAACGGAAGATGACGAACAGAGTGAGTGACACCGTCATTGCTTTTTTTTCAGGCTGGCATATGTGGCATCCTCATGTGAATGTGGAGAATAAGACTATGAAGGCTCGCAACACTTGCACACAAGTTTTTTGTTTACATATTTTTCGATCTTTGAACATGACATCAACATGTTTTCAAACTTTGAATGTGACTTTGAAAGTGACTTCGACATCTAAACATAATAAATAAGTAGAAGTTTGAGAAAATTATGATAACATCATGTACTAGTTCATAATCATTCGACCAAGTATGTTTTGATATGCATTGCAAAAATAAAAGTTGGCGAGCAAACATAATTAAATACACATTTGAGAAAATATTGATAGTAAAAAACTAATGATCACAATAATTAACATGTAATGTTCATAATCATCGAATCAAGTACATTTCTAAATGTATACAGAACCAAAAAATTATGCCCCAATGGTGGCGAACAATTTCTTGCAACATAATTTGTTGCCTTTACCACCTAATCTTTGTAACTACATCATTGCTATTTTCAGCATTGTTTAGGTATTCTACAACTCCTAAGAGGTAGGTGTGATGAGTCATCACAAAGTTGTGTGGAATAATGTGTTGCATGACCAATGGCTAAGGAGGCACTAAATCTTCTAAAAGGAAATAATTTTCTCTAATGAACTCTCTCCAGAGATTTTGACATTGAATTAGAACCTCAGTCATAGATATGTAAGGCATCCCCATTATGTTTCTAAAGTCATGACATGCCTCCCTCCAAGCTTGTGCAGTATGTACTCCCTTCACACATCTTCACATGTCATATTAGTTTCTCATCAAACCTTTAAGGGCCATATCGTGCGTTGTACACCATATGACATATGACATCGTGTCTTGGCCAACCATATTAAAAATTCATTATGTAATATATTGCAATAGTAAGGGTTTATTTCACAATAGTGAGGACATAGTATGATAATTCAAATATAAAGATTTAATGTGCATATAACATAGGGCCTCCTATCTGGTCAAGCCATAAATAAACAATATTACGATAAAAAAAGAGCATACATAAAGTAGCAAGATTATGATGTAGCTTTAACGACAAGCAAACTCAGAGATCTGACTGTAGGAAGTAAAAAGATCATACATCTAAATCAAAACATCTTCACTATTGTGATGGATTTCATTCGTTTCCTTCACCACCTACTCCTACAACTACATTTGTTTCAACATTGTTCAAGTGTGGCACGCCAAAGGGATGAGTAGACAATAAATCTACCAAAAGGAAATGATTTTGTCTGATAAACTCTCTCCTTAGGTTCTTCCAATAGGTTTTCACCATGTTCAACAATATACAAGGAACTCCTGTTATGTTTTTTATAAGTCACACAATGTCTCCCTCCAAGCCTCTAAAGTATATGTTCCATTGACACATCTCCCCATGTCATATTGGTTTCTCATCATATCAAGTAGGATCTAATCATCCTCTATACACCATATACCACATAGCCTCATGTCTTGCCCAACCATATTATAAATTTTGTATGTAATATATTTCAAATGTAAGGATGTATATAACACTTATGCTGACATAATATGATGATTTAAATTTAAATAACATATGCCCTCATATCTGATGTAGACATAAAACAATAAGCGGCATTACGATATAAATCAATAAGCTTATAATGTAAGTCTACCACATCCAATCTCAGGGTTCTAAGTGCATTAAATCAATATCATCCATCTACATTTATAACATACGCCTTCCTATAGAGTCATTGGAGGTGAAGGAATGTCCAAAAGAAGACTACAAGTTTTCTCCAACTTGAAAACAACAGTTTCTAGAACTTCATGCTCATATTTTTTAGAGGTATAAACATCTTCAACGTTGTGATTTATTTCAACAAAGTCATCAAATTCATTATCTAGCCCCACACCAACTTGCACTCATTGGTCAGTAACTTAATCTCAGTCTCTAGAGAAGAAGTTGTTGGGGGGAGATTGAATGCCCAGTGGAAGTATTTACACCATTCTTTTCCCTAAAATCTCACACAAGTTCGAGTTAATGACAATGAACGTGCAATTTACTTAGTGGTGCAACCTATTGTTTATGGTTTTACTATCACACTTTTATAGTAGAACACATGTAATGCATTTCACCAGACCTTTCATAGAGAATTCCAAAGTCATATAACCATGCATCCTCTGTGTTAATCTGCAATGTTACAACTAGACCACAAAGACACCTCCAAGCTCCAGATGCATCCATTGACATCTAAAACACATTTGTTCGTTAGAAACATAATGTGGGATTCAAACCATACATTTCAAATCAAAATTTAAGGGTATTACGATAGGACAAATCATTGTTCAAAAATACAAATGAAGTTTATTTGTATAGGACATAGTATATTATAACTACAATGTATTATACCCCTCATCCTGTATTGAAGAGCCACTATATGTCGGTAGGTTAAGTAGTTTACAAAGGTATTTCTACCTTCTCTTGAGAGTCAAAATTTCATCTACTAACCTATCGGTGTCTGCTCCCCTAGAACACACAAAATCACAACAGTAACATACCAAAACTTGGGTAAATTCTTAGTAGATCCTTAGTCTAAGTTTTTCATAACCCTTATATCCTTTGTGGCCTTGATGTTTAATTTTTGGAAATATTAATGGTTAGGAATAAAATTGAACACTAATTATGCCAACGTAAGGTTATATGCTTAAATATCTTAGTGGATTTTTCAATAAGGGTCTAAAATGCAATTTAACCACTTAAGTGGGATAATGATAAAATAAATTCGACCTAGAAATTTATATGGCCTTTGGAACAAGAAAGAGAAAAAGGAATAAATAGAAAAGCTATAAACATGAAAATGTGGCAATTAACGGTTTAATTTGATAAATAGTGATGATGTGAGTAAATTGCCAAAAATTCATAAAAGGGAAAATCAAAAGATACTTCTAAGCCCATTTTCATTTTCCTTGGATTTGGGTTTGCTTGAATGAAAAGTTTCACAATTTAAAAAAAAATTAATAATTATCTTTGCATTTAATGGAATTGGAAAATATGAGTTTTTCTCCATATTATTAAATAAATTACTAACTGACTTCAAAAGTAGAAACTAACATCAAACTCATAACTACATGTCAAAATTAGTCTATTTGTGAATTTTCATCTTATTTGGACAATCTTAAATATTTTATTTATTCAGTAGAGAGAATATGATTTAAGACAAAAAATAATAAATAATATGTTTAAAAACTAATCAATGGTGAAATCCTATTCCCCATATGTATTATTACTTGTAGAATAAGTTTTATATTTTTGGAAATTTTCTACATGCCTCTAATTAATGAAAAGGATAAATAAGTTATAAAAATTAAATATATTAAATAAAATATTTGAAGTCTAAAAAAAAGAAGAAACTAATGTCAAATTCATATTCTACATGCTAAAATCGGCCTTTGGGTGAATTTTCACTCAGCTTAGAAATTATTTGATGAAAAGGTGAATTTAGCAAAGAGAAAGTGTGTAGAACATTCAAAAAATTAATTAAAATAATAAATGACATCAAGATGTGGAAATAATGAAAAATTCATATCCAATACACTTAATATGACTTGTTGGTGAAGTTTCATTAATTTAGATAATTCTAATGTCATTAATGCATGACGAAAGAGAAAATATGATTTGCTTAATTTATATATCCAGTGTTTCCAAATACAAAAACTAATGCCAAAATTGAATTCTACATGCCTTAATTAGTCTAGGTGTAAAATTTCATGTAATTTGGATAACATTTGGACCATCAATTAAAGAAAGAGAGAAAAGAAAATAGTATACACATTTCACTATACTTTGAATTTTGATTTCCAAAATTAATGGGATTTATGCATGTCGCACTCGCTTGTCTGACTGGCAAAATTTCCAGTTTAATCCTGACTGTCAACTTTAGATCGTTTGGCCTCCCTATTGTCTCCTTCCTCGGTATCGAATGGGAAACACATGTGCCTGCTTTTGTGCTTTCCCCTCGATTTTCTCTCTTTGCTCTCCCTCTCCCTTGCATCTTTGTTTGCAATTTCTTATCCCAAATATTTGTCTCTTCTCTCCGGTCAGAATGACCCTATAAAATCTAGGGCTTCGATGTGTTATCAGGGATTTTGGTATGAGGTTCTCCTCTCCCCTATTTTGCCCTTGTTTGTTGCATCCTTTCCTCCTCCTTGCGAACCTAAGCCATAGGACTCTTGGAAGACTATCCCTGAGTTTGTGTGAGTTCTCTCGTACCCACTTGTGGTCTGGGATTTTATTATCATAATCTAGACCCGGTCTCCCCTCTTGTGTCCACCTCCGGTAGACTCTGATTGTGGACAAGGATTATGGGTTCTCGAGCAACTCGGACATGGCAAGTTCCGTGAACCAGAGGACAATTTATGGGTGAATCTCCCGGTAGCCTCGATTTCCTTTATTCTCTCCTGTAGTGATTTTGTCAAACGATTTCAACTTTTCCTATTCCCAATAGAAATGGACTTTGGAGGAAGGTCAGAATCGTTGAACTAATGGTTTATATGGCCATATCATAGCTAGCCTTGTCCGTAAGGACCTGAGAAAGAGTTTGGATCATTCCATTGACACTAATGTGTAATAGAACCTGAGAATTGATCCATGGATAGACCTCCTGAATGGTGGCTCTTTTGGTTTGCTAGAACATGAGATTCATGGGGTTGATTTCATCTTTTGCCCTCATTCTTCTTTGCTTTTTAGTTTTTGTGTCGAGGGTAGAAACGTCTTTATGACCGATTGTTTTTGTTTATCCACTGTGCTAGGTAAACATCATGATGACCGAAAGTCCAAGTCACTTGGCCGCATGCGGTTGGGCCAACTTAGTGGGTTTGACGGTTGACTAGGCTTTTCATTGTTGATAAGTATTAATGTTAATTTTTGATTGGTCAATGTTTGGAAATTCATAACTATTTATTAATACCTCAAAAAAATAAAATAAAATATGTTGTGAAATTAAAAAAAAATATGTGCTTTCTAATGTTATTGGTTTTGTTCCAAAATCTAATATTGAGAATATGTGATTTTAATGGATTAATCTAAATAAATAATAACTTAGAAAATGCATAACTAAATATATATAAGTCAGAAAAATATAATAAAATATGTTTTGGATTCAAAAAAGGTAACCTAAAATAAGGCTTGGTTTTAATAACCTAATTCACTAATATCAAAAAGTTTATTTTTAGGGTTTTGAATCATTAATGAAAACCTAACACTAATTCTACATATATGCTTAATAGGTTCTTTGGAGTCTTAGACTTGGATGTAGAAGTGGCTTAGGTCTTTTTAGATTCTTGAGTAAGGTATGATTGCATCCCATATTATTTATGTATTGAGCAATTTCCCTCTCTTATGTATGTTTGCATCCCCAATTATTCCTATTGAGCAATTATCCTACTTTCTTCTTTCTCTTGGTCCTATGGACAATAGTCTACACATTATCTTATTCTTTTGGAAATTGTGCTTCATGTGAAGTATGTTATTTGTTACTAATAATATGATCATATTATCTTATTTGAAATTCTCAAGGAATTTTTATTATTCTTTGTTCATGATGGAACTCAATTTGTTGTTATATGCCCACTTTGAAGTGGATGATTATGATGGTTACTTTTCTGGTGATTAATGTGTAAAATTCGACTATACTTTTTACTTTCCTCTCTATGTAGCATGTTGTGTGACTCAGTATCCCTAGAATAATATAACTGCATTGGTTTTTGGGTTATGTGCCCTTATTTATTTTTGGGATGAAGATTATGTTCCCCATACCCGGGTTTCAAATTTATGAGGTTTGGCTGACAATTATGTGTATTGGGAGTTTGGTTATGTGTCAATCTCTATCAGGTTTCAAGTTTATGAGGCTTGGCCGCCTTTGTTATTTATGTTGTTCTAGTTCTATGTTTATCTCACATGCATGTAGGATTATGTTTATGGATAATGGATTATGTGCCCTAATTTCATATGTGCTTATGTGGCACCACTTTTATATGTTGTTTTAATGGAAAGTATCTATAACACCCCTAAACTTGCTTAATGAGTTGAATGAGCTTAATTATCATAATTTAATTCTTATAACCCTAATCTAGCTTTTTGATATGCTTTAAAATCATAATACAAGCTTACGTTTTAAATTTGGTTCAATTTGGACACTGTTTGTGCAAGTTATGCAATTTTATGCACATTTGGGACTTTTATGCAATTTACCCAATTGAGAGGTTTTCTTTTCAATTTATCACGTGCATTATATTCCTTAGATTCTTGATCTTTTTGAGCCATGGGGTTCCCATTTAAAACTTGGTTTGAAGGTGTTTTGTCCAAGGATATTTTAAGGTTTACCCCTGCATGGATGAGCTACCTTTAGTAGATATCAACTACTAAGTTATTTGTTTTGCTTGGAAATTCAAGAAACGTGGGATAAGCATGTCTCTATGGATGGTGGGGGAATTGATTGTGTGTGTGCTTGTATACTCATAATGGCTTAAGGCCACAAACACTTGTAAAGATACTAGAACTTCAACTTTTTCTTTTTCTTTATCTTAAAGTTTCATATACTTATCCCTAAGTACCAAAACAAGCCATTTTCTCTCACCACTTCCCTCCTTATCCCAATCTCTTTATCCCTCTGTGCTGCTGCAAATTTTCCTGTCTAAGGAAGAAGAAAGTGGGGACCTTCTTGGAAAAAGAATCTAGGGTTGCAATTGACTTCCTCTTTGGGCTCAAAAAGCTTCCTTCTTGTGATCTTGGCCTAAAAGAGAAAGAATCACCTTCTTCCATCCTTTTATTTCTTTTTTATATTCCTCCTACCTTTCCTGATCGGAACCTTACTATTCCATGGTAGAAATTTATCTAAATCTCTAAAACCCTACCTTTCTTGCTCCTTGTGCGTAGGGTTTGCTCATTTGATTAAGAAAGGTGCTAGATGGACGAGTTCATAGCTTTTGCTTGGATTTTGTACCCTACCTGCTAGAGTTTTCTTATGTGTGGGGTTTCCTCTTCTCATTAGAGGCAAGTTTTATAACTTGCTCCACATTTATTTCTTACCATAAGCTTGCTAGCTCATGTTCTTGCTTGAAAATGATGATCCATGCACTAAAAAGTTAGGCTTGACTTGGATTTTGATTTTTATAATGTTCCCTATTCTAATTTCAGTTCTATATGAAAATTTGATCATGTGTAAGTTATTCCTAAGGTATAATATGACTTGGATCAGGTTGATTTGACAACCTATGGTACTAAGCACCTATCGACCAATGGTAAATTTTAGGGTTTAAAGTTGATTTCTTGTATAAACACATGACTCAATGGTGGTACCATTTCAACAACCAATGGTGTTGTCTTCATGACAACTGATGGTGGTGACCAAGGGTGTCAACTTATGTTCACCCCTTAGGTCAGGTGTTGGCTTAATTATAAGCCTCACGATTAACAACTAAGTACCCTAATGATGCTATCAATCAATGGTGATATTAGTTTGATATTTGACATTATTAATGAATAGTGTTGATATAACAACCAATGGTGACTTAATAGTCACTAATTATGTTGTATAAGGTCTCTAAAACCTATGGTGATCATATAGTTGTAGCATCAATTAAGCCTTAGACCAATGGCTTCTTGGGCCACTTGATGCAATGTCGGAGCTATATTGTAATTGATGGTTTTAACATATGAACTTGACCCAATGGTCAAGATATAATGTTTATTCTTCTAATAAGGGGGAATGATGGCTAATGTAATATGTTGGTCCTAATAATGTGATTTATATGGTTTCCTTTATATGATCAACTTAAGTAGCTTACTTGTTGACAATGGATGGGTTGTTTTAACTGAATAGTCAATTATGGGTTTTACCCTACTCTCAATGGAACTTTTTGTGTTCTTAATAAAGGGATGTCTAGGGTTAGATGGTGACTGTTTCTAGAGCACAAATCTAGGACTTCATAGGTGGTTTATCCAAGGTGTTTACTTATGTAAACAATCAATGGTCTTACCGTTTTAACATCCAATGGTTCTGGGTGACATTGTGGTATGGTGATATGGGTTGAATGATAATGGAACAAATGGAGGGTTACCCTTAACAAGGTAGTCTTACCTATTCACTCATATGAATAGAAGGGATGATAACCATATTGTGTTGATATGTAACCCTAATGAGGTATAGCTTGTTATACCTAGCTTTAATATAACTAAATGATGGTAATTAGGTATGAATAGTCCTCGAATGACTAATACAATCATGGAGTAATTTGTTACTTTTATTGAAACCCTAGTATGCTATAACCCTATGGTTACACCTTGATTTATGTGTGGGTTAATACTTGAGAATAGTATGGAATGTGATGGTGATGTTTCACCTTATGCATCCATGATCCAATTGGAATGTCGTGACTTAGGGTTTGGGTATAAGTGCTGATTAGTAACATTGATATAATTTATCATGTTGAACCTAACTCTAATGCAAATAGATAAACATGAATATACATGTTTAACATTCTTATATGATGGAATGATGGTGGAATAACCTCCTTAATATGATCATAACCTTGATATTTTAATTGGTGATTATCATAGCAACATGGTTGATACTTTCTAATGCTAAACATGACCATTATGAATATGATGAGGGTTAATCATATCTAGATTCCTTGCATGTTGATGTAATAAAGGAATGTTCTTAAGGTTACTATAACACTTCTATGATTGTTTATGAATATCTCCTAGCTCATTAATGCAATATTGTGTTGATCTGGTGTATTATAAGTAAGTGATTTTGTTGAGCCTTGTTATAAGGCATGCAGAGATAATGATGATCTTGCAGGGAATAGTATGATGGTCTTAATGACCTTTGGGCATGGTTGAGCCCTAAATGAGGTGTAATCCTCTTGTGTTGATAAGGGTTGATACCTTATGATATTGTAAAATGGATTTTATATACTGTGATATTATGATGGTCTTAATGACCTTTGGGCATAGTTGAGCCCTGAATGAGGTGTAATCTTCTTATGTTGATAAGGGTTGATACCATGTGACATTGTGAAAATGATTTATATCTTGTGATAGCATGATGACTAGTGTGGTCTCGTGAATGGCAAGTGAATAGTACCATGTGATGATGAGATGAGAAATTATGTTTCACACATTTTATATCTTTACAAAGTTGTGATATTTATATGCTTGCTAGAAGTGAATTAGAGTTTGTATGTCCACTTGTTTGATGCAGCCTTAATTCACCCAATTGTCATGACTAATCAAGTGCAACTCTAATCATGTAGTGCCATGTGTCGTAGAACCATCTTCAGTGTTAGAACTTGCTGGATGGTGAAATGAGTATTCCTAAGGGAAACTTGGAGCGCATATTGTTGAGTATGTGGGGGTGGTAGGTTGAGGATATATCCTTGTCATCAACAATGTAGATTGTGGAGGTTGTCTATCGTCATGCCTCATACATTTGATGTGATTGAGAATGGTTGCGGTCGTCTCTTGGTGATTATACCATGATGTGATTAGAGGACAACTGTGGTTGTACCTCAGTGATTAGGTTTGTATACCTTGATTTATAGTGGCATGACCTATACCAAGGGCAGACTAGTGGTTAGCAGCTTGACTATATGTCATTATGGTGGCAGCTTTGATTGATATGTCACTTCTTTTTACTCGTACTGACTAAGGGGAAGAGATCTTAGGATACCGATACTCCTAGATCTTGTACAAAATCAAATAGCCCTTTGTAGGGGTTGGTTGGAGTTTGAATGGTGCGATTCAAATTCCCCAGGGCGTAATAAAAGATGTAATACAGTCGTGTAGCATATTTGTTTAGGGTTATAAACAATATTTCACATTGAATGATAACCCTTGTTTGTTATGTTTACATAAAGATGATGCTTAGTGAAGTTAAGATATAGTAGATATACTTATGTTGTAGATATGCTTAAGATTATAGATGCATTCATACAGTAGCCATGATTATGTTGATAATTATACTACTATTGTTGATTATAATCATGATGCTAGCTATCTCATGTTGTTATTTACGTTTAGCATGCTAGCCATGCCTTTGTAACTAGAGATGCATATAGTGCTAATCATGCTTATCTAAGATAGTTGTACTTATGTTGTCTTATGATATTGATGTGTTCAACCAATTAGACATGCTCATTTTGTTATCTATGCTATGTTATTAGAGTTTCTCATGATGTTAGATATGCATATGATACTAAATTGCTTATATTGTCAACAAGATATAGGATGATAGTTTGTCTAATGATGATAGTTACTATCTGCTCATGTATGTATTTTATTAATCATAAGTACTACTGAACTTATTTGTTATATATGATCTAACTACTTAACTGTTTAATTACTTAAAAATGTTGTAATCAATAAGCATTGTTGGAGGTTATATCTCTTGTTTGGACATGGGTCTCACCCTTGTGGTTCGCCACATCTTTTTAGGTAATCAACATTAATGGCAATAGAGTCGTGGAAGTAAATAGGAGCTATAGTAATGAATCTATGAGAAAGTTGATAAGATGTCTTGTGTGTCCTAGAGTCATCCTTGTACTCTCAGGTCCAGGCAAGAAAAAGTTTGTGTATGATGTTTCAAACGAATCAGACTTTTGTTAGCATATTAATGCTTGTTTGTGTGGCATATATGAATATTGTTCTCCTGTGTATATATGTGGTGGCTAAGATGATAGAACAATTTTTATCAAATTCTTGGCATAGTATGGATATAATAAAGATGTTGGGCTCTTATGCAAATGTTTTTGAGTAGGAGCTGATGTTGAAATTGGGTTTAATTTACCCATATTTTTGGGTATGTGATTAATTAGTGATCGATTGTGCTTTATGTTTTGAGTAATCTCATTTAGTGTAATGGATTCTCACATGTTGGTATCAGAGATTTAGGTTCATTGAGTCTATAGGGACACTAGGATTTAGGACTAGGATGATGTCAAAATTAGGAATATGACATAAATATATGGTGCATACTGCCTAATCTCAATATTTGGGTGCCCTGGATAGGTATTGAATTATTGAAGAAAAGGTAAGTATGGAACTCTTAGATTGTTATCTTTCTAATTACTCTGATCATGTAGTCATTTTGAGACAATCTAAAGAGAAAAACGAATAAGAAATCATGGTGTGAATATCTCAATCCTACCTTAAAAAAGATGAGAATTGCATCATTATCTATAAAAAACATGAATGTTTGGTAAATATAAGAGAAAGATACAACACCATGAAATCTAAATCTGAATACAAATAAGCAAAATAGAAGTTCTTGAAGGTGTGATTCAAGAAGATAATAAAGTAAATGACAGATAAGTCTATGCTTATAAAGTGATTCAAGGTATGAAATTCACATAAGATGGATCGAACTCAAATGATAAGTATAAAATGAGAAAATAAATGAGAACAATGACAAAGGAATAAGGTGGAACCTGAGTTAATCTCAGACCAATCTATGTGTGTAAGAAAGTGTTAATGTAAAATCAGCATAGCATGTGAAAGATATTAAGGGAGATGATCCATGTTTAACAAAGAAAATATAGAATATGGTGATTTACCTTTTGATAAGTGGTTGAAAAACATAATAAAATAAGAGAACATACCCAAATGTGATAAATCATCATGAAGGAAGGAGTAATGAGATATGTTAATCATGATGAATCATATGCTAATGGCAAGGAACTTGAAATGAAAAAGGTAAAATGACAAACAAGAAGTTGTAACCTGCATAATGAAAATAGAATTTCTTACCTTTTTGCTAGTGACCAGTGGACTATGTTGTGATGATGTGGGAAGTGTGTTTCCCTTTGTGTCTTTCCTTTCCAGGGTACAACTTTCAAGTCGATTATTGCCACTTGGTATGCATGGATTCATTGTAAACATGAGGGTGGATAGCTTATTATAGCATAAGGTTGTTTGGACTATGGTTCCAAGATCATAAAGTTTGTGATGATTTTGCTTTTGAGCCTTCCAATAAGTAGGAAGACTCCTCTTATATGTTTTGAAATTTTTTATGTTGGTAAGAGTAGATGAGATAAGAATGTGAGTTCCTTATAGCACATGAGGTGGATACCAAGGTAATGAAACCTAGTATCCAAGATGTATCAATAATATGAGAAATATGTGAAAGTTGGAGATGTTTATTAAATGAAGATTCCAAGTATTCCTCTCCCATAGAGAGAGAGAGAGAGATAGTTGATGATGATCCTATAAATGTTGTTTGAAGGGAAAACAAAAGTGATTCTATAATGTTGTGTATGGTTCAATGATAATTGGGCATGACCATTATCAAGGATTGATGGTTGTTGGTCAATAGATATGTGATACTGTGTTCCTTTAAGATAAACCTATGATCAAATATAAATGAATAAGAGTTAGACTGGATGACATAATTCACATGATCATGATGAGTTTAGAGTTATGTCCTTTAGGCTGACCAATGTACAAATAGAATTTATGAATAGGAGGAACAAAGTATTCCAATCATGTCATACAAGTTGTAGCAAGATTTGAATGATGACATCTCAAAGTATTTTAGAAATGGTTAATAGCATGGTTAACATCTTTGCTAAACCTTAAGAATGTTGAAACAACTATACTTATGTGTGACAATTCTAGCAAGAGTGAGTTGGGAGTTTTTGTGTTGACCCAAGATGAGATATTTACGAACGATGTGACATCATCATGATATGAAAGTAACCATTTGAAGGTAATATGATAAGGTGCAAAGGAAGTACACATCTTTATTTACCTTGGATTTCAGGGGCGAAATCCCTGTGAGGGGTTTATAGTTGTAAGACCCCTAAACTTTCTTAATGCGTTTAATGAGCTTAATTATCATAATTAAATTATTATAACCCTAATATAACCTTGTGATATTCTTTGAAGTCATAATACAAGCTTAAGTTTCAAATTTGGTCCAATTTGGACACTGTTTGAGAAAGTTATGCAATTTTATGCACATTTTAGACTTTTCTGCAATTTACCTAATTGAGAGGTTTTCTTTGCAATTTATCACTTTCATTATATTCCTTGAATATTATATCATCATTATTGATCATTTTGAGCCATGGGGCTCCCATTTAAACCTTGTTTTGAAGGTGTTTTCTCCAAGGGTATTTTAGGGTTTACCCCTTCATGGATGAGCTACCTTTAGTAGCAATCAACTAATGAGTTATTTGTTTTGCTTGGAAATTCAAGAAACTAGGGATAATAATGTCTCTATGGAAGGTGGGGGAGCTTATTGTGTGTGTGTGTGTTTCTATTTTTCATGTTTTAAGGTCATGGACACTTGGAAAGATACTAGAACTTCAACTTTTTCTTTTTCTTTATCTTAAAGTTTCATATACTTATCCCTAAGAACCAAAACGAGCCATTTTCTCTCCACCACTTCCCTCCTTCTCCCAACCTTGTTCTCCCTCTATGCTTTTGTGAATTTTCCTATTCAAGGAAGAAGAAAGTGGGGAGCTTCTTGGGAAAAGGATCTAGGGATGCAATTGACTTCCTTTTTGGCCTTAAAAAGATTCCTTCTAGTGATCTTGACCTAAAAGAGTAAGAATCCACTTCTTTCCTCCATTTATTTATTTTTTATCATTCCTCCTACATTTCTATAGGTCGTAGCCTTTCTGTTACATGGTACAAAGTGCTCGAAAGCTCTAAAACCCTACCTTTCTTGCTCCTTATGCTTAGGGTTTGCTCATTTGATGAAGAAAGGTGCTAGATGGACGAGTTCATAGCTTTTACTTGGATTTTCTATCCTACCATATAGAGTTTTCTTCTGCATTGGGTTTTGTCTTCTCATTATAGGCATGCTTTATAACTTGCTCCACGTTTATTACTTACCATAAACTTGCTAGCTCATGTTCTTGCTTGAAAATGATGATCCATGCACTAAAACGCTATGCTTGACTTGGATTTCAATTTTTATAATGTTCCCTGTTCTGATTTCAGTTCTAGATAAACCTGAGATCATGTTTATTTTATTCCTAAGGTATAATATGACTTGGATCAGGTTGGTTTGACAACCTACGGTGCTAAGCACCTATCGACCAATGGTCAATTTTAGGGTTAAAAGTTGATTTCTTCTATAAACACATGACTCAATGGTGGTACCATTGCAACAACCAATGGTGTTTTCTTCATGACAACTGATGGTGGTGACCAAGGGTGTCAACTTACTTCACCCCTTAGGTCATGTGTTGGCCTAATTATAAGCCTAGTGATTAACAACTAAGTACCCTAATGATGCTATCAATCAATGGTGATATTAGTTTGATATTTGATGTTGATTAATGAATATAGTGCAGGTCTAAAAACCTATGGTGACTTAATGGTCACTAATGATGGTGGATAAGGTCTCCAAAATCTATGGTGAGTTAATCATATATTTGTAGCATCAATTAAGCCTTAGACAAATGGCTTCTTGGGTCACTTGATGCAATGGTGAGACCTATATTGTAATTGATGGTTTTAACATATGAACTTGACCCAATGGTCAAGATCTATTGTTTATTCCTCCAATAAGGTGGAATGATGGCTAATGTAATATGTTGGTCCTAATAATGTGATTTATATGGTTTCCTTTATATGATCAACTTAAGGAGCTTACTTGTTGACAATGGATGGCTTATTTTAACTGAACAGTCGATTGTGGATTTTACCCTACTCTCAATGGAACTTTTTGTGTTGTTAATCAAGTGATGTTTAGGGTTAGATAGTGACTCTTTCTAGAGCACAAATCAAGGACTTCATAGGTGTTTTATCCAAGGTATTTACTTATGTAAACAATCAATGGTCTTACATTTTTAACATCTAATGGTTCTGGGTGACATTGTGGTATGGTGATATGGGTTGAATAGTCCTTGAATGACTAATACAATCATGGAGTAATGTGTTACTATTGTTGAAACCCTAGTATGATATAACCTGATGGTTAGACCTTGATTTATGTGTGGGTTAATACTTTAGAATAGTATGGAATGTGATGGTGATGCTTCACCTTATGCATCCATGATCCAATGGAGATGTCGTGAGATAGGGTTTGGGTATAAGTGATGATTAGTAACATTGATATAATTTATCATGTTGAACCTAACTCTAATGCAAATAGATAAAGATGAGTATTCATGTTTAACATTCTTATATGATGGAATGATGGTGGAATAACCTCCTTAATATAATCATATCCATGATATGTTAATTGGTGACTATCATAGCCACATGGTTGATACTTTCTTATGCTAAACATGTGCATTATGAATATGATGAGGGTTAATCATATCTAGATTCCTTGCATGTTAATGTAATAAAGGAATGTTCTTAATGTTAATATAACCCTTCTATGATTGTTTATGAATATCTCCTAGCTCATTAATGCAATATTGTGTTGATCTGGTGTATTAAATGTAAGTGATGTTGTTGAGACTTGTTATATGGCATGCAAAGATAATGATGATCTTGTAGGAAATAGTATGATGGTCTTAATGACCTTTGGGCATGGTTGAGCCCTAAATGAGGTGTAATCCTCTTGTGTTGATAAGGGTTGATACCCTGTGATATTGTGAAAAGGATTTTATATCCTGTGATAGTATGATGGTCTTAATGACCTTTGGGCATAGTTGAGCCCTGAATGAGGTGCAAACCTCTTATGTTGATAAGGGTTGATACCATGTGAAATTGTGAAAAAGATTTATATCTTGTGATAGTATGATGACTAGTGTGGTGTCATGAATGGAAAGTGAATAGTACCATGTGATGATGAGATGAGAAATTATGTTTCACACGTTTTATAGCTTTTCAAAGTTGTCATATTTAAATGCTTGCTAGAAGTGAATTAGGGTTTGTATGTCCACTTGTTTGATGCATCCTTAATTCACCCAATTGGCATAACTAATCAAGTGCAACTCTAATCATGTAGTTCCCTATGCCTCAGAACCATCTTTAGTGTCAGAACTTGTTGGATGGTGAAACAAGTATTCCTAAGGGAAACTCGAAGAGCATACTATTGAGTATGTGGGGGTGGCAGTTGAGGATATATCCTTGTCATCCACAATGTAGATTTTGGAGGTTGGATATGGTCAAGCCTCATACATCTGATGTGATTGAGAATGGTTGTGATTGTGTCTCGGTGATTAAACGATGATGTGATTAGAGGACAACTGTGGTTGTACCTTAGTGATTGGATTTGTATATCCTAGTTTCTAGTGTCGTGACATGTACCAAGGATGGACTAGTGGTTAGAAGCTTGACTATATGTCATTGTGTTGGCAACTTTGAATGATATGTGACTACCTTTTTACTCGTACTGACCAAGGGGAATAGATATTAGGATATCAACACTCCTAGATCTTGTACAGAACTGAATAGCCCTTCGCAGGGGTCGGTTGGACTTTGAATGGTACAATTCAAACTACCCATGGTGTAATAAAAGATGTAATATAGCCATTTAGTATATTTGTTTTTGTGTTATACACAATGTTTCACATTAGATGATTACCCTTGTTTGCTATCTTTACATAAAGATGATGCTTAGTGCAATTAAGAGATAGTAGATATACTTATGTTGTGGATATGCTTAAGATTGTAGATGCATACATACAATAGCCATGATTATGTTGATAACTATACTAATACTGCTGATTATAATCATGATGCTAGCTATCTCATGTTAATAGTTATGTTTATCATGCTAGCCATGCCTTTGTAACTAGGAATGCATATACTGCTAATCATGCTTATCTAGATAGTTGTGCTTATGTTGTTATCTCTTCTTATGATCTTGATATGTTCAACCAATTAGACATGCTCATGTTGTTAGCTATGTTATGTTATTAGACTTGCTCATGATGCTAGATATGCATATGCTACTGAATTACTTATATTGTCAACAAGATAAAGGATGTTTGTTTGGCTAATGACGACAGTTATTATCTGCTCCTTTATGTATTTTGTTAATCATCAGTATTGCTGAGCTTATTTTTTATATCTGATTAAACTACTTAACTATTTAATTACTTAAAAATGTTGTAATCAATAAGTGTTGTTGGAGGTTATATCTCTTGTTGGGACATGGGTCTCACCCTTGTGGTTCGCTACATCTTTTTAGTTAATCAACAGTGTTGGCAACTGAGTCGTGGAAGTAAAGAGGAGCTATAGTAATGAATCTTTGAGAAAGTTGATTAAATGTCTAGTGTGTCCTAGATTCATCCTTGTACTCTCAAGTCTGGGCGAGAAAAAGTTTGTATACGGTGTTTCAAACAAATCAGACTTTTGTTAGCATATAAATGCTTGTTTGTGTGGCATATATGAATATTGTTCTCTTATGTATATATGTGGTGTCTAAGATGATAGAACAATTTGTATCAAATTCTTGGTATAGTATGGATATAAGAAATATGTTGGGCTCTTATGTAAATGTTTCTAAGCGGGAGCTGACATTGAAATCGATTTTAATTTACCCATATTTTTGGGTATGTGATTAATTAGTCATCGATTGTGCTTTATATTTTGAGTATTCTCATTTAGAGTAATGAGTTCTCACAGTATCTCTTTGTTGTGATTCTATTCTCTTGATACCCATTTGGGTGGTACTTGTCTCTTCTGTGGGAAGCTTCACTTTATTTGATGTCCTTTACTCTATATATTGCTCAATTTCCTTTTTAGTATGCATATACCAGCCTTTGTTGTTGTCTTCTATTTTTCTCTTCTTGTAGGGGTATGCTTGGATATAAAGTTTTTATGGTTTAGATTTCCCTCTATCTTAGTTCCTTATCTTGTATCATGCATGTAAACCCTATGTGGGAGATTGAGATATACTTTTGTAATCTTTTGTGAAGAATTGATAATAGTCATATTTTATATTCTGATGATGTACTTTGGTTGTTTTGATTACCATTAATTAAGATTTGAAAATTTTACACCCACTCCAACATATCTTTTAGGTGTGTCTGGACTAGAGGTTTTATTCTTCAAATTTTTAGTAGGGAGTGGATCCCCTTTGGGATCCCACGCCTTACAACAACTTTCAAACCAATCCTTTCTTTCATTTTGTGCATAAGTTGTGTTACGAGTGCATCCTAAATTTGTAGTAAGGGTGGCCGCATTATGTTGTACTGGTTGCACGGGCAACCTCATAGGACACTTGGTTTGAACAAGACTTGTACCACATTTAAAATACATCTTGTGGTGGTTGTTGTCTTTGAATCCTCCATTATCCGCATCTGTGGCATCCATGTAGACTCATACGGTGCATTGGAGGTCACATGGACACAACAACATTCCATTCTCCATTGTAAGAAAACCTAGAGAAGCATAATGTCTCACTTTTAATTAGGATGTATAATAATGCACTAAGGTTAAAACATTGTAGATCATGTCTAAATGTGGGATGAGTTTATAAGTTATACATAATATTTCCAATTATAAAGGTAGGTCAACGAGTTTCTCAAATGAAATTGGAAATTTTTTCACGTATTACATCACCCTCCCTTGCATCGGCCGGAGTTGTTTGTTGTAGAGAACTCAGGTCGATCCCATTGCTTGGGAAGCGAGATGTTGAACTATGTTCTGGGATTTCCTCCATAATGTCACCATCATTCTGGAGAAGTAAAAAATTGTGGAGGATACAACAAGACAATATTAGGTGACACTATGAATGTACAGGATACGTTGCCCCTTTTCATGGTAGGCAAACCTCCTCTTCAACACACTGAATTCTATTTTTATAATGTTACATAATTAAGCATGGCGGTGTTTCAACATCTCATTCTTGTTGTTGTATGAGTGTCTATTTCCTGGGTACTCAGATATATGGTAAGTTGTGTTGTGATATGGTGTAAGAAGCTGACGAGTGGTTGTGTACCCTGTGTCAACTAGGTAAAACTTCCCTAGGGGTACTTTGAAAATGCATGTGGTCATTTCTTATTGTAGGAGTCTTTAGTCTATTGTCGACCCCTCCCACCTAGTCAGGACATATGTAAACTCCATCGTGAAGTAAACTATAGACATAACATTTAGAGAGACATTCCCTTTTCTATCTTGGTAATGATTTTGCTTATCTCGCTTCACCAAAATAGGTATGTGTGTCTCATCAATTGCCCCGATGGAATCCTAGAACACCATCATCGGGGTTCAACGTACAAAATAATTGAAAATTGTTTTAAATTTTAGGGGATCTTGAAGTAAGGTTAGAACCTTGGGATCTCCAATATACGATGATGTGTTGTCGGTGGTTGTGGTTTGCATGACAACATATTCATGACACAAGGCACACAGCACGTCCAGTACTTCATTGAACTTTGTACTTATGGTCTCAACATAGTGAATCTATCCCTTAGCTTAAACATGATTTGTATGGTCATGACCTACCATATGTAGGAAGTATCATACAGTCTTGACTGATGAGATTCCTCTGCTACTTTGTAACAAGCCACGAAATTCAAGATTGTCTACGAGGGCTATTATAGTATGTGGTAGCATTCAATAGAGGTCATATGCCCTCTCTTCATGGCTGGTTATGATTTCTATAACCTTTTAGTGGCCACTCCTAGTACTAACTAACCTAGGTATTAGAGCTTGTATCTCATCGTCATTTGAATTGTTGTCCATGATGGAGTTCACTATTGAGTCAAATATTGTACCAGTAATGTGATTTGATGGACCAAACACGATTCCCATAATGTTTGTAATCAGGTTTGGTGTTTGTGTATTATCACTACCAGACATGATGCCTAAAATTTAAAGGATAACAACCTTAACATAATATGAATGAGGTGAAAAAAAATGAACTACATCAAAAGTAGACACAAATTAAATGCTACAAGCAAAAAATGTTCATTAGGGACAGAATTATTACAACAGTGATCAAATTTGTGTTTATGTTCCCAATCATAGAAAATATTACAGTAAAAGAAATTTCTAATATACTAAACCAAGATGATATTGGAAACCAAATTATAACTGTGACCAGCCTCTAAATTACTATGTTTTTGGGCCTCTGTTATTCCTACTTTTGGCAACATCATCACTTTTAGTATACCACATGGATGGCACACTTGATCTACTATTGAAGTTTGATGATGGGGACTGTGAAACAAATCCCTGGTGAGATGGCACAAAAGAGGGCGGAATGGAAGGTCGTGGTGTTGCACTACCGCCGTGGGACCTTTACCAAAGGTCTTGCCATCATATTATTATTTTGTGCGGGGTATGTGTAAGGCTGAGGTAGATACTATGATTTGTTGACACCTTTATGTAATTTACAAGAGTTGTAAATGCAGGGGTAGGGGCATCGCAAAAAGTTCCATTGAAATGTTTCAAACTCTTCTTTTCCAATGGCTCTAGTGGCCACACATGTGCCTAACTCGTGTACCTTTGCGTACATCTATGTGAATTTAGATACTGCTTCATTAGAAAGCTCACATCACTCTGGTGTCATTGATGGTCAATTCTTGTGTCTGTGGAAAGGAGGAGTCCTTACCCCAACATCCTAGTTATCTATCCTACATTGTCACCCTTGTTGGGAAATACAGGCACATAGTATAGAAGCAAAAACAAAAATTTTATCTCTATGTATTCTCATAACAGCAAGATCATATCAACTACTATGAAATACGAAGGATGGTTTTAATGAGTTATACCTGCTCCTAGAGTAAGTCCAGTGAAAAAACTCGCTTATTTACTATTGTTGATGAGTTTTTCTTGGACAGTGGTTGTGCAACTCCTAGTCTTCACCATGAACAACTGTCTGTGTAACCATTACAACATCTCTAGTGGTCTCTCCACAGACTACACATTGACTTTTCTCTCCAAGCAGCAGCCAAAGGACTCTTGCCTTTAGAGTGGTCCACGTGGACCAACTAGAACTAATGTCGTTCAACAAGAATGGAGAGGAAGGAGTTGTCCCTCCCATTGGTGCACTAGTCACCAACCTACTCTCCCACAATAACAACTTCTAAGTTGCTCTCTCTCATTGTCTATCCCTCCCTATCGGGTAGGATGTGCTAGGCTCTCTTATTTACCACAACCAGAGAGAAGAACATTTGTCAGAAGAAATGATTCTTAGTTGTCTATGTTGTGTTTTGGGAAGCCCCCAGGTCCCCTCCTTTTATAGGCAAAGTTAGGGTCAGGGTTCTAAGTCTATACGGGATTGTTTGGGAGTGGAAGGGACTAAAAGAACTTGAACTTTTGCAACCTGCATGATGCCAAATGGTCGTATGGTGTGTGACACAATCCTCTCGCACTACAAAATGGCCATTTGGAAATTTCCCAATTCTATACTAATATGGCAATTTTGATTCCAATTAATGTTACATATTAATTCCTTGTACTCTAAGTAAAGTATAATCAAAACTATTCATGAAACATATTGAACCTTTGTTCAACCCAACCAAGTTGTCTCATCCAAGCGAGGCGTCTGTCTCACTCACCTTGATGCTCTTCTAGTGAGTCGAGATGAGCCGATCAGTTCAATCACATTGAACTAGCCGGTTCAAGGAAGAACTTAGCCAATTCGAACTTTGATCACCCTATTAACCCAAATGACTATCTCCATACTTGAGATGCCTATTTAGTTCCAAATGGTCATCTCATTCAGTGAGATGGTTGTTTTCCAGAACAATCAGTCAATCTGTTGCTTGAATTGAATACTAAAACACTTTAGTAATCAATCCAATTGTCATTCAAGATCAAACTCATCTTCTAGATGAGTTCCTATGAGTGTGACCCCATAGGTCCCATGTCACATTAGCAGTGAATGTCCATAACTATCTTATGACATCACAAGTAAAGACTGGTGCCTAGTCACACATCAGTGATACCGAAGTGAATGGAAAGTTGGAGAATGACTTCAACCAACAATCTATGTAAGGTGTTGTAGTGATTGTATAATTCATTTGTCTCTGATATCCAAAGTGAACTTAAGGCATGGACTTGTCATCCTTTCAACATTCATCTCATCTTTCTTGAACCAAGAGTAGACTTTCTGAGATAAGGTGACCTCAATATCATATATTGATTCACATGTGCATGTGCATGTGTTTCTCGATCTCGCTTATCAAGTGTCTAGGATATCTTACTCTAGTAGGAGGGACAAATCCCATATCTATCACTCAGAGTCTATCCCCATGTGTCAAAGTAACCCAATCATTACCATTATAACAACCCATGTTTTAGGACTACATTTGATGATGTCAAAGCATACCCAACGACATGTGATGAGTGTAGTGGTTTTAGGTTTAAGAATCACAATCGCCACCTTTACTATGAGAGCTGACTATGACTTACCATATGATGGTTTCCATGTGTCTCTCAAGGTGGGTCTGTCTGATACACTATTCTCTAACATGTATTTGTGTGATTGGTTTGATATCGCTATATCATGACTTAGTGATACTCAATAATCAACCAACTCACACTCCAGTCTTATGTGTTACGGATGTCTATCTACCTGCCACAGTAACAACTAACTAGGGACATAATGAGAATAGGTATATCTACTCTTGACATCTGTATGATCTCATTTCTATAAGGTTGAGAGTTAAAGACATACGTTATTGAGTAATATTATTCTCTAGACATTCATAGTGTTTCCTCACTATCTCATAAGTGAGTGAAATGGAATGAATAGGAATATTGCCTTTAAGAGTATCAATCAAATCTTTTATGGTATATGCCATGTCAATCATCATATGATTTTCTCTATGGGCACACCTCACCAGAGGACACCCACTTGCACTTAGAGACAATCACCCACGAATCATATTCTGAGTTAGCCAAACATGTCCAACATGCTTCTATTGTGCAAGTTCTTTATCCACCGGACTAGCAATAGTTTTCTATTTAGCTAGTATATTCCATGTTTCTTATCTCTTTACTCTGAGATGAAACCACTGTAATATGGTATATGATATTCCTTACCTAACAATTAGCTCTATTGTTTTCACAGTATTTCCACTGAGTCATGAATGGTTGGAACATCTATAAGTTCATCATATGAACCTTTAGATCCATATAGTATCACTATGTATTCATAACACAAGTATACTCGACTTTTATTATAGAATAGAATTAATGGATATTAGTTCGGAACCTTTCCAACTAATCATCACTTGTCCCTTTTAAATCAAACATATTTTAATTTGAGATCACTTTGTCATTATGGAAGCTTGCATTGATGTAACCATGTACATCCAACTCTTCCTTTATTGCTATCCTCATTTACTAGCAATTCATCCTTATGTATTTTTCAAGTACTAAAGGTATCTTTAGTGACATTCCAATAACCTTTATTGGATTTTAGTATCATCTTGTCATGTCCAATACATATAAGATTATATGGAATAATAGAATTCATGATAGATCCATTGTTATAGCCTATGGAATCTTAATTATGACATTTCCATTCTTCACAAGAATTGGAACTTAAGGTTCATGACAGACCAATCTAGATTCTCTCTCATTGAATCCTTCCATGTTGAAATCTTTCAACACATTGCTATTATAAGTGCTCAAATTCCATTGTGAAACATTCAAGAACTATTTCTATAGATCTTGATCCTTATCTCATAAGATGTTTCATCTTATCCTTCATTGCTTTTCCAAGTCAGTTCTTAATATTCACAATATTAAGATGTTATTCCTCATCATATGTGGAACATTCATATATGCTCCAACTAAATATTTGGTAATTATAGATTTCATCTTTTGTCTTGATTCAAATCAAACTCTTTGACTATCTTGTCAAGTGAAAGATCCATTCTCTGAGATGCTTGTTTCAATCCCATATTGAACTTTGTAGTTCATAGACGTTATTTGCATTCTTGAAGTTATAAAACATTTTAGGTCGTGTCACATACTCATCCTATGATGTATTCCATTTAAGGAATACGGTTTCATTTTCATATGACAAATCTCATAGTCTATTTTAACTACAACAATAAGCATGACAATTGGTAAAGGAATTTCTATCAAGTTCAACAACTTGAACTGATTTGAAAACTTTTCAACGAATTGATCCTTTTATGTTATCCATGTAGGTCTTTTCTACAAGACCCTATTGCACCTTTTAGGTGGAGCTATTAAGGTCCTACCTTGTTAGCATACATGGATCCCATAATGTCCTTGAGCTATTTACTCAGATTATGGTACTTAATAGTTTCCAGTCATTTCGTTGGCTCATCCTTTTATGACCAACCCATATGAATCGTTGGATTCACATCCTCCAATCTCAGATGTATTCTACTAGAACGATTTTGATTTGTGTCATATGATGAACTTGATATTCCCCATCAACTTGTGATTCTCTTAGTTCTCATTGTAACTCTTTGTTGATCTCAAACATTTTGAGTTGTACTTTTACTCCCACTAATTCTTAAAGAACTCAGTTATCCTATCAACAAACAATTTGTTATTGCATTGGGATTAATAGTAATCATTCAACAATTATGGGTAGTGGTCAAACCATCTTTAAGAAACTACTTTCTCAATGTAGCTTTTATCCCTTTTAGAGATATTGGGACATTCCCAAATCATATTATATATGATGTCTTATAAACCATTCAGATGGTACATTATTTAGCGATAGTTTATATTTTTGAGGGTATAAGAAGATTAGGTTAATTAATCATCATATCATGACTCATCATGGTATAGTTCCCTCGTTTTGACACATCATCATGTTCAGATGGATTTGACTCATGATACATTATCACAGTCCTTTCCAGAAGGTGCTCAAGACATTGATGTAAAGTATTTCAACATTTGATCCTTTCAAAGTTATACTTCATTTATAATCTCCTTGAACACATCAAAAGATTCTATTTTAATAAGTAGATATCATCATATTACTACTAAACGGAATGAGCTATAAGTAAGTATCTATAGCAATCATTCCATAAGATCCCCATGCATCATATGTATGAGGTCTAATGGAAGACTTATCCTCCCACTACATCTAGTGAAGGATGTTATGTCACATTATGTACAAGCAAGAGTTGCATATTCCCTTAGGTTCAACAACCAAGGAAGTCTAGATTAACATCAATATGTATTCTAGATATGCATTCCTTATATATACATCCAAGGTGATTATTTGCTAATGATAATATTGAGTTTATAAATTACAATCTTTTGGTATTAATGTTATAAACATTATCCATGATTCTTTCAAAGTAAAGATCATTAGATATTTGGGCATTGCCATGCAAGATCATATGTTTTGAAACAGAAACCATAATCTCATACTTTGTGGATATATCATCCTTGTCATACAAGATGATCTAAAGTAAAATTTTTCTTATGGCATAATGAAATAGTAGTTCTAGTAACTCTATTACATGCCCAATGGGCTAAGATAAATTTAAATGTACACTAAAGCTTCCGCACCTCTTGCTCTGCCTTTTCCACCATTGTCCTTCCATGAAGGCTTTTACTTCTTGTCAGATCTTGCACATTTGTATGTCAGATCTTTGTTTGGTATCACATACCAAAACTAAGAAGTAATCAAATTTATCTTATAATATTATACCTGAAGTGGAGGCCTCAGTGCCATCCTTCTTATTCTTTAATTCCTCTAACTAGAGTGGGCAATTTTTCTTGCAATGTCGAGGTTGTTAACAATGGTGAAACTTGCCTCTTAATTTCTTTACCCCTCCACTTGCTTTGAGATCTGAAGACTTGGACTTCTAGATAGCTTTATAGCCTTTCTTAGCTTTTCTTTTGTCTTTAGACTTCTCTTTTGTCTTGTTGATCATCATCACAGACTTGTGCTTGTCTTTCTTCATTTGTGTCTCAGTTGTTCTCAATATGCCTGACAACTCTATCAATGGTTTGTCAAAGTCGTTCATGTTGTCGTTCATGACAAACTGACTATATGACTCTGGCAGAGAGTGCAGAATCACATCAGTAGTCAACTCTTGACCCAAGGGGAATCCCAGTCTAGAAAGGTTCTCCACATACACACACAATCATCTTGAGCACATGAGAACCTATTGGATCTCCTTCTTCCATGTTACATTTGAACAATGCCTTGGAGACATCGTATCTCTCTTGTCTTGTCTGATCTTGGAACATGTTCTTGAGATGTGTGACCATCTCAATCACATCCATGTTCTCATTCCTCCTCTACAACTCATAGTTCACGGAGCATAACATCAGAAACTTGACATCTACAACTTCTTTAGTATGCTTCTTTAAAGCATCTTGGTCAACCTTTGTGGTGCATTTTGAGGTGGTTCCTCTTATTCTGGTATTTCCAGGACATAGAGTTTTCGCTCCTATGTGAGAATAATTCTCAACATCTTGTACTAATTGTGGATGTTTTTTTTGGTGAACCTAGCGTGCCTCTTTCATTAACTACCAAAAGAGTATGTACAGTGCCAATGGGAGAGCCCTAAGACAAAGGAACAAGGAAAACAAAACCAAAGCTAAGAAAAGAGGGAAAAAAACATAAAGGGCTATATGTACATCAGCTATTGTGAATACTATTGGTATCTATAATCACTGAACTCCAAACTTCATCTGGATTCTTCTTTGGACCACCAAAGATTCTAGCATTCCTTTCAATCCAGATCTTCTAAAGGACCAGACCTGCAGCAGTCTTCACCTCTCCATGCAACAGAATAAGACCGTCAAGCAACCAAGGATTTCTGCCAAACTTGGAATTATACAAATTCCAAACTTTAGCACTATACGGGCATTTAAAAAATAAATGGTCCCCATCTTCTACAGAAGCCTTGCAGAGCACACATCTCGAAGCCAAGGAAAACCCAACTCTCTTCAGATAATCACAGGTAGGAATTCTATACAGAAAACATTTCCACATAATACAAGAGAAACTTCTCGGCAATTTACTCTTCCAAATCCAACTAGACCATTTAGTCTTAGGGTATTTCCTTCTGCTGATCTCCCAAACATCTTTCAATTTAATACTTTTCCTCTGCTTGAACATAATAGAATCTTCCTCATCATTAAGAGGGTCCAAGCTAGCAATCATTCTGCGAATAGAATCAACCCCCCTGACCTCAGGGAGTAACCAATGCTTGTTCAGAACACAAGAAAAAATGGAGCAGTACGGACCCTTCCCAAAACGAAGGATCATCTGATTATCACAAGTATCAATCAAAGTCTTCTTATTCAATAACAACAGATCTGTCCAGAACTTGAAGCATTTACCATTACCAATCTTGAAGTCAACATTTTCTTTAAGCAAGTCTCTGATCCCAATCAACTTCTTCCACATCCAAGAAGATTTAGATTTGCAGCCTATGGACCAAATAGAATCTTGTTTAATATAGCATTCATGCACCCCTAATTGTGGATGTTGTTCCCAATTACTTTGTCCTTCTCAAGGACCGATCATAGAGAAAAGTAATTGTTGTTTGTTGCCATTTGATTCTACAGTAGAATTTGTAATTTTGTCAAAAAAAAATCATTTTTGATTTGATTTTATTTGATTAAAGTTTGGACGATAATACTTAGGTCTTTAATTCATTATTTTTCTCATTATTTTGATCAAACTGATAACCCTCAGGTATCAATTTGGAAAATTGTAGTGAATAATTCTCTAATGAGCCAGACCCAAGATAATTCAACTGTAACCAGATCAACACCACAAACATAGTCCATCAATAAGGTAGGAAACTTTTTCCAATTGCATCATATGCAATTCTAGATAGATGATACACACAACTCCCTACCATAGTCATCTGCATGCTTCTGGGCCCAAACGCTCTGAGAATCTCCAGTTAAGCCTGGCCTAATAGAGAACAAGATAATAATGCACTGTGTGGAGGCAGAACCTACATTACTACTAGCATACTTCGATGAGGTAGAAAACGCCACCATGATGAGGTGTAACCTATGCTTAGTCGAATAAGCTTTTCATGTGGGTTGCTATTGGAAAACATCTTAGACTCAATATGATTTGATTGAGGGATTTATGTATATCATATATATAGGAAGGATGGTTTTAGCGAGTTATACATCAATTTTATCGATCTATATTCCCATAATAGTAAGATTGCATCAATTACTATGAAATAGGAAGGGTGGTTTTAGCGAGTTATACATGATCCTGGAGCAAGTCCAATGACAAAACTCACTTATTTGCAACTACTGACAAGTTGCTCTTAGATGGTGATTGTGCAGCTCCTGGTCTTCACCATGAACATCTATCTACACAACCTCTATAGCATTTCTGGGGGTCTCACAATGGACTATAGGTTGACTTTTCACTCTGAGCAACAACCAAAAAGACTCCTTCCTCTAGAGTAGTCCACACAGACCAAATAAAACTCATGTCGTTCACCAAGAATGGACCGGAAAGAGTTGTCCCTTCCATTGGTGTACTAATCACCAACCTACTACTCAATAATGATGACTTCTCAGTTGTTCTCTCCCGTTGGCTATCCCACCCTGTCAGGTAGGACTTGCCTGGCTCTCTGGGTTATCAAAACTAGAGAGGACAATAGTTGTTACAGGAACTGATTCTTAGTTGTATGTGTTGTATTTTAGGAAGCCCCCAGTACCCCCCCCCTTTTATACACGAGGTTAAGGTCAGGATTTCCAGTCTGTATGCGATTGTGTGGGAGTGGAAGGGACCGGAAGAACTTGAAATTTCACAACCTGCAAGACACCAAACTATCCTTTGGAAAACCCAGATGATCATTTGTTGTACAAGATGGTCTTCTCATACTTCCAAATGGTCGTTTGGTTGTTTCCCTATTGTATACGAATTAGGCAATTTTGATTCCATTTAATATCACATATTAATTCCTTGTACCCCAAGTAAAGTATAGTTGAAACTATTTGCAAAACATCTTGAATCTTCATTTGACCCAACTGATCCATCTCACCCAAGAGGGTTGCCTGTATCACTCACCCAAATGCCCGTCTGGTGAATCGAGATGAGCAGGTCGGTTCAATCACATTAAACCAGTCTATTCAAGGGTGTAACTAGCCAATTCAAAATCTGATCTCCCTAACAACCCAAACAACCATCTCAACACTTGAGATGCATGTCTATCTTCCCAAACGGTTGTCTCACTTAGTTTGATGTTCCTTTTGTAAACCATTCATCCAATCAGTCAATCTATTGCATGAATTGAATACCTAAGCACATTAGTAATCAATCCAATTGCCATTCAAGATCAATCTCCTCTTCTAGATGAGTTCCTATGTGTGACCCTATAGGTCCCATGTCACGTTAGCAGTGAATGTCCATAACTAGCTTATGACATCAGAAGCAAAGAGTGGTGCATAGTCGCACATCAGGCTACCCAAGTGAATGGAAAGTTGGAGAACAACTTCTACCTACAATTTGTGTAAGGCGTCGCAGTGATTGTATAATTCCTTTGTCTCTGATATCCAGAGTGAACTCAAGGCATGGACTCTTAATCCTTTCAATGTTCATCTCATGTTTCTTGAACCAAGAGTAGACTATATGAGATAATGTGACCTCAATAGCATATATTGATTCACATGTGGATGTGCATGTGTTTCTCAGTCTCGTTTATCAAGTGGATAGGATATCATACTCTAGTAGGAGGGACAAATCCCTTATATATCACTCACAATCTATCCCCGTGCGTCAAATTCACCCAATCATCACTGTTATAACAACCCATGTTTCAAGACTGCGCTTGATGAGGTCAAAGTGTATCCAATGACATGTGATGAGTGCAGTGATTTTAGGTCTAAGAATCACAATCAACACCTTTCACTATGAGAGCTGACTATGGCTTACCATATGATGTTTTCCATGTGTCACTATCAAGGTGGTTCTGTCCAATACACTGTTCTCTAACATGTATTTGTGTGTTTGGTTTGAAATCACCATATCATGACTAAGTGAGACTCAATCATCAACCAACTCACACTCAAGTCTTATGTGTTACTAGTGTCTATCGACCTTCCACAATAACAACCAACTTGGGACATAGTGGCAATATGTACATGTAGTCTAAACATCCGTATGATCTCATTTCCACAAGGTTGATACTTAAAGACATATGTTATTGAATAATATTATTCTCTAGACATTCATTGTGTTTCCTCATTATCTCACAACTAAGTTAAATGGAATGAATTAGAAGCTTTCCTTTAAGAGTTTTAATCAAATCTTTTGTGGTATTTATCATATCAATCATCATATGATTTGTTCTATGGGCATATCTTACCAACAACCCTCACTCTGCATCCCAGAATAGCCTATGTATGGTTCCCCTCTGTAGTTTTCTATGTTGATTAGTGTATCAGACACATCTAAGTCATTAGCAACTTCATCCTTAAGAGGCAACGCCAGATGGTATTTGTTTGTCCACAGAATGCATTTCATAGTGTCCTCTAGCAATGTTCCTCCCCGCCATCAACTCGATGTCCTAGTAGTGGGGAAAGGGACTCGTAATCAATCTATCTAGATCCTTGTTTCCCTAATTATGAAATACTTTTTATTAGGAGATTTATATGTCAATGTAGGAAATTAATTTTTTTTCAGTGTATTATTATTGTACATACCACAAGTGTCTCCCTCCACTCCGGGTTGTCAGGCAGCTTGGGCTTCTTCCTAGTTTCATCCCATCTGACGCTACTCTTGTTGGTCATAGGCTTCTATTTGGAAAAGTCCTTCTTCAGGTTATTTCACTGAGCTTTGACCTATATAAAGTACATTTCGGCCTCCCCATCCTATTTTTCCAATCACAAAGTGTCTCCCTCCAAGTGTCCCTAGTAAACTACTCGTCAATACACCTACCTATGTCATATTGCCTCCTCAATGTTGAAACTAGAGCCTCGTCAGACTATCTTGGCCATATCATATGGAGCTTGGGGTCTGTGGAATACATACTGATAACACCAAATTTTGTGATGTTTTTGGCCTTTATCCTATTATCAAAACTGCCCTTTTCTGCCTTTTTCCTCTCTTTTATATGAATTTCCGCAATAATTAGCCAAGCAATGCTCTCAGTCTAATATTTCTATCTTTTGCAGAGTTTCCTCCTATTTTGGCCCATTTAGCACCAATAAGACCGTTCCGGCCCGCAAATAAGTCCAAGACTGTCCCGGTCCCCTGACGCCCGATACACACATTGACCGGCAAGGCTGCGCGATACGACGACGCGTGACGCAAGGATGCCGCGCGAGAAGGTGCCGATGGACGACACGCCTCTTTACCCGACAGGGAGACAAGCGCGCCGCAACTACTACATGTGTCGCGCGATATCGGCCGCCCACCGGCAGGCGCCTCTCGCCACGACGCCCGACAGCCGACCTCCTTGTGCCGGGCGATACCGGGCGATACCCGCTTCAACCGACCACCAACTGAACGGCGGAGAGGAGGATACGTGGCGCTTCGAGCACCATACCTTCTCCCAACCAGCTGCCTATAAATAGCAGCTACAGGGAGCCGAAAAGACACGTTTTTCGACAGTTCGGACAAGCTCGGCCACTTCAAGTTTCGGACAGTCGAGTGATCTTCATAGGAGGCTGTGAGAGAAGGCGTATCGTGCTCCAGTGTTCATACCGGGCGACACTAGGAGATCTCATCCTCATCCCGAGAGGGAGGGGACTGGTTCACCTAGGACTGTATCGGGCGACACCGGGAGCCGATATCGGCCGATGTAGATGCACGACACGAGTGCCCGACACCAGTGCCCGACAGTAGGATACGCAGCTCCACGCCCGACATGATATCGAACCCGATACGCTCCGCTCGTCATTCGTGCCGCCCGAGAGGGTGTGCCGCTTGACTTGAGCGTATCGGCCAGGTCCTTGAGCGATGCAGCCGCCCGTTGCGGTGTGCCGCTTGAGAGAGCGTGCCGCCCGACACGGCTGTATCGGGCTAGGTCCCTGTTCGATATCGGGCGGGATGGTTACTGTAGCCTTTCGTCCTTCTACATCAAGAAGGAGACACCTATCTTTAATTCCGTTATTTAATTCTTTACTTATGCATTGTAATTAAGACCCTTAATGTTTATAGAAATGGAAATACTTAATTACCTGCTGCTCTAAGCTTGGTGCAATATGTTGGATGACTGCTATGCTTGATATCTGAACTCTAGCTTGCTGTTTTGGATTGTGTTTCGCTTAGCTACCGAATCATGTTTTCCCGTCACAACAACTTCGAGAGTTGTGTTGTGGCTCTAGTGTTTGGTCCGATTCTAGAGTAAGAGACTGCATGGACGGATTCTGTAACATTCAACTCTAACTTTGAGCCCAACAACCTCGAGAGGGGTGCCGAGGCTTGGTTAGAGGTGCCCACTCTGAGAGGAGGGGTGCAGGATGGTACTTGTGCCGCTTGTCTTGCAGTAGTTTTATTCTTCGTACCTTGCTCTAGCTCTAGTGTTATCTTTCTGTTTCTGTTGCATGAAAACCCTTTAAAACTGCTAAATGCTAAAAACCTTAAATCTTTCTAGTAACTCCGCTTGGAGATAGTCTTCTTGTTTTGTTTATGACATTTTTATGCTTCCCTCCTGGGGAATTTATCGTCTCTTTTACCTGCCGCAGTGTAGCGTGTCGATTCTGGGTTCTCAACACTACCCCCCTTGTCCCTATGTTTGACCCCGTATATCTACATCGAACCCGTAAGAAAAGTTGCGGGGGCCTAGAAGGTTTTGGGTTTATAAATGTAAAGCTCGACTACCTCAAATCCGCCTCCGATTTTAGGACGCGCGATTTAGCCCGGTCAACTTTTTGGCGCCGTTGCCAGGGACAAGGCAAAAACGGTACTGTAGACAAATCTAAATCCACTAACTACATTCCCGTGCCTCAAGCTTAGAAACGAGCTTGATAGCACCCTTTTTCTTTTCTTTTCTTTCCTTTCCTTTTGATGATATTTATTCTTAGCCTATACTAAATAATTCTATTTTCTGACTTGGTTTTTTGTTCCTTTCTTTCAGGAACCCTGAAGGATAACTCCGACACCATTCAACCGTTCGACCAAGCACAGTCATCGACATCATGCCTCCCCGTGTCAACCCACAACAAGTTGAAGGTGGACTGCAGGGAAGGCCTAGGGATGAATCACCTCCGCCGAGTGGCAACGATCGCTACGACGGAAATGATCAGCAGGAAGGTCAGGAATCGGAGCACTCCGAGGAAGGCCACCCCCATGTCAGGCGTCGTCACCGTCATAGACACAGGCGACACCAGGACCAAGAATATCAACGCGAGGCTAGCGACAACGACGACTCCGAGGAGGAGGAGGAGACGCTGAGAGAGTTGGCATCCACAAAGGCCAACAACTCCCAATGCCCCGTCATCACTCCGCGATTCAACGCGGCGAATTTTGAGCTTAAGCTGTCTATCATCTCCATGATTCAGAACAAAAGCTTTAGAGGGAATTATAGGAATGACAATCCCTATCACCACTTGGATGCTTTTAAGAACATCTGTGATACTATCAAGATGCGGGGAGTTCCCCAGGAGGTAATCTATTGCAAAGGCTTCATCTTCTCCCTAGAAGATAAAGCCCTATCCTGGTATCTCGGGTTACCCCACCAGTCTTTAAATGGATGGGGGGCATTGGCGGACACTTTCGTAAATAAGTTCTACCCAACTGAGAAGATAGTGAGAAACAGACAAAGGATAACTTCTTTAATGCAAAAGCCCAACGAGAACCTCCATGACGCCTGGGAGCGATACTAGGAATATCAGAGGGACTGCCCTTACCACAACTACAAGAAGGGGTTCTTGATCACTACCTTTTATAACGACCTGACTCCCGAGGAAAAGGTTTCATTGAACGCAGTAGCAGGAAGTGACTTCCTGGGGAAAAGGTCGAGCAGGTCTGAAAAGATCATCAAGAATATGGCCGAGCTGCAAGCCGGCACTGACTATGACAGATCTGACCGGGGCCAAGCTAAGAAGGTTGGTGAAGGACCTTCTTTTGAATCCAAGGCGCTGGAGACAATCACTTCTCAGATCCAGAGGATAGCTACGGATGTAAAGCAGCTAAAAGAATCTGGAAAAAAGGGTAAGAAGCAGGTTGAAAAGGTAATGAAATGTGTAACGTGTGGAGAAGGTGGCCACGGGGTAGACAATTGCATCTACACCCAGCCAGACGCATTGAACGATTCTGAATCTGAAGCCGAGGAAAATGAGAAGGTGGCTTTTGTAAACTTCAAAAGGCCGGACCACCCTGGCTTCAGTTATGGCAACAAGGATGCAGCTGAAAATTCGCATCAGTTGCAAAGTGCCTCCAAGCAACCTCAGGCTTTTGGGCAAAGGGGAGGACCGAGCCAATACCCCCAAAACACTCATTTCCCATCAAACAAAGGGAACTTCCAAGTACAGGGGAAGTATCAAGGGCCTAACCGAGAACAAAGCAAATGCACGGGCCAGGCAGACGTGATTGGCCAGTTATTTGATTTTGTTAAAAAGCAAGATACGATCAACAAACAATTGGCGCAGAGTGCGTTATCAAATTCCGTTGTCTTGAACTCGTTGCAGGTACAACTGGCAGACATGCAGATGCACCAACGCCAGATCGACCAGCAGCTAGCTCAATTGGCTGAAATTGTGAAGAACCCATCGGGAAGGATTCCGTCAAATATCGAACCGGCAAAAAGAACAGGACAATGACCGTAGAAGCATGGATGAAGATGCGGGATGAAGAAACTTTGAGCGTCCAGTTGAAGACGAGAAACGCAGTGCTTCTCGGGAGGCAACCCGAGTTGTCTTTTTAATTCCTAGAATAGGACGTTTTTACTCTCCTACAAGAAAAACATTACAAATATTTTGGGATGTAATAAGGCCCGAGTCAGTGCATGCGCCACATGCGCTGACTCTGTTTTATGGGTCACCGAAGTATTCTATAGGACGGGATGGGTAATGCTAGCTGAGGTCGGACCTTAGTTTTAGGCCAGTGATGTTTTACTCCTCAACTGCTTTTGTTACCCCTTTTTGTTTTCAAGTTTTCTTTTCTTTCTTCTAGCTTTTGCTCTGAAGGACGTAACGGGAACCAACCCTACCGGCAGGATATGCACCACATTGTGCAAAGAGTGTTTCAGACATCGCTAAAGCCATGACAAAAGACGCCCCTGGACGGCATGAGCCTGTGACGATCGTGCCAAAGGACTGATCACCCTTAGGCCGATGGATGGACTGCCCGTTTCGGGAATGAATTACTCTATCGGCCGATGCATGCTCAGGATTGCTTGTCGTGTTTTCACCGTATCGAAAAACCAAGGTTGAGTTCGCTATATATACGAACATGTTTTACCGTGTCGGGCTATCTGAGTTACTGTGTTCGTACTCCCGTATCGTGCAAGGGACTTTGTGCTTTTTGCTCCCGTGTCGCGCGACACCCCTTGCCTTCGTAACGTACGGAAGTCTTGAGCTCTGTGAGGTACAGCCCGATAGGCCTATTGCCCGGAAGATCTATCGCGCGGCAGTGTATGCCGCCCGACACGTTCTCTGTTTACATGTATAGATTATCGGCCTTTTTAGCTGAACGGTTTCGTATCGCCCGACATGCATATCGCGCAACGTATCTTTAGTAACTATTGCCCGATATGCCATGTCAGGCGATAGTCGTGTCATCCTTTTTTTTGTATCATCCCGAAGGTTTTGTGCCGGGCGACACGCTTTTTCCTTTTTATATACGAGCAGTATCGGGCATCTTTTATCGCCCGACACGGCCGAGCGTTTGTCTCCCTATCACCTTGTTCGTATCAGGCGATACCCGTCCCTAGTATCGCCCACATGACTTCACCTCAGAACCTTGTGTGTCGCACGATACTGGGGGGAGGAGGCCAGGCAAACTTTGTACAGAAAAAAAACACCGGGCCACACATTTATTCTTTATTATATACTTCTTTCAAAGGCCAACATATTTAATCAAAGTATTTCTTTGTGGTCCTACAAAGATGGCCTGCACCAATATGATGGCTATCCCCGTTGACTCTCAGGGTAGGAGGATCCACCCCGAGACTGCGGCTGAAACCTCCAACGCCGGGCAGAAGCGCCCGAATCCAAGACCAGTCGAAGCCTCTACAACAGAAAAGAGGGTCAGGGTTGGAGAAATGGCAACTCCAACTCCAATTCTAACTCCAACACCCCCAACCGTAGCAGCAATCCCGGAAGCCTTGGCGGTGAGTTTCGAGCCAAGGAACGACGAGCATACTCGCCGGTATGCTGAGTTGGTGCCCAAAATCTACCGCCCCAGTAGGTTCTTCCATGAAGCCTCATTTGCTGATCTGGGAATTGAGAAGAGGCTGAAGGCCGTCCTAGCCGCGGCAGGACTGAAGAAAATCTACTTCAGCAGGTCTTCCTCATACACTAGGTTGACAATGGAGTTCATGTCTTCCCTTCACCGGGTGAGAAATTCACCGGCGGAGAGAAAAGAATTCGGAGGGCCAGACAGAATCCAAGCCCGACTCTACAACTCGGAGTGCACAATCTCTGAGAAGTTTCTGAACCAGATCTTCTCTTCAAGTGAGGAGGAGAGGAATCTGATGGACAACGGTGAGAGAATCACCGAGGGAGACGGGTTCGACCCCGTGAAGCTCTGGAACAAGTTAACCGGCAAATCTTTGTTCAAGCCGGGAAAGAAGGTAGCTACTATGCACTCATGCTTCTGGAGGATAGTACACAAACTGGTGGCATGCCTCTTGTTTAGCAAGTACAAATCCAGCAACATATACACGGAGGAGCTCCATGTCATGTGGCACATAATAGAGGGCCGAGTGATCAACCTCTGACGATTTTTGCTGAACAGACTGCATCCGATGAAGGAAGCTACCAAGGACTACTGCATGGGCGGAATAGTCAACCTTATTGCAGAGGGGCTCGGGTACCCGAAAGAGCTGTGCAGCCTTTTGAGGATGCAGGGTGATGAGGTAATCGACACAAAGTACCTGATCAGGGCCAGTGTCATCAGGAAGGAGGGGAGAGACTTTTTCTATAAGTTTGCAAGGACGAGTATACTCCTCCCGCTCCCTCGCTGTGCCGACTATGACACAGAGAAACTAGTGTTCACTACAGCTGAGATTGAAGTTGTAGCAAAAGGCACAGCCCCCACCACCGCCAACATGGCCCGAGAGAGGGTAGTTCCAGAGCTACCGGCTACAACTGCCAGTAGGGTTGTAGTCGCTCCCGCAATATCAGTCGCCGCCTCAACAAGAAGGGTGGTAGCCGACAAAGAACCGGTGATCGTTGAGGTCACCGAGACAGAGACTTCGGGAGCTGCCGAGGAAGAGACGGCCGCAGCCCCTGCCATCCCTGAAATGCCTGTAGAGGCAGAGGAAGAACCTGAGCCAAACACCAGCAATGCGGTGTTCGCCGAGACCCTGAGAATGGAGCTCGAGGGAGCTCAGCTGACACCTACGCCGCAACCTGTGTCGCCTTTTATAGTAGGAGAGGAGATCGCCGACAGTGTGGAGGTGGACCGAAGTTCGCCCGCACCATAGCCGTCCCCTCCCCGATGAAAAGGCAAGGCGATAGCTGCTGAAGTAGCGTCGTCACCTCGCCTGGCGGCATCGGCAAGGCAAATGGTTTATGTAGAGTCTACCACGCCTGGTAAACCATCACATGAAAAAGAGGTCGCGAGGATGCAAGGAAGATCTACCGGAGCTTCCCCATCGCTCGGAATGACGCTCGGGCATGAGCTTGATAGGTTACGAGAGGTAACAGATACCAACTCCGACATTTGCATTTCCCTAACCCGCAAATATTCGTCTTTTCAAGACAGGCTGAGCAACCAAGAGCAAGAGCTGCTAAGCGGATTAGAGACCGTAAATTCAATAATGCAGCAAGTTCTCCAACGCCTCGACAAGATCGAGGAGAGGCTGGATAGAGGGGACGACCATCCGCACCGAAGGCAGCCAAGACGGTCGCCGTCACCCCCTAGCTGTGGCTCTCCGTCATCTTCGTCAGCGCCTTCCTCGACATCAGCACCACCTCCTCCTCCAGCGGGCGATCCTCAACGCCCGAGGAGGGGACACAGCCGAAGTCCACCGAAAGAGCCCCAGCAAGACATGAAAGCTCTGTAGGTCCCGAAGAAGAAGATCCCTCAATCCCCCTGGATGATATTGAAGATGATAACGGAGATGTCAGCATCGGGGTGGACTCTTCTGACGAGTCGGAGGGAGAAAAGGGGGACGTGTATGCTGCAAATGAAAGACACTTTCCCCGAGGAAGACGCTCGATGGCGGACAGGTTCCATGACCCATCACACATACCTTCCTTCGAGATGGCCGACTTCGACAGAAGGGCCATCGGTTACATGTCGATCAGAGACCAGAAATTGCTAGATAGGGTCCTAAGATCGCAGGCAGATGAAGAAGACGTCGTCTGGAGCGACATCTACTTCTCCGTACGACGGGGAACACTCCGCAACATGTTCCTCTCACCGGCCGTCATCGGAAAAAGGCTATTCAGGGTCCTTGAGAATGCTATAATAGAAAATATCGATAGTAGGACAGGTCGGAAGAAAATATACTGCGCCACCCCGACCTTGGCAAGAAGGTTGATGTGGGGAGAACTAGACTCCTCCGCGGTGTCCAACATGTTGCAGCACATTGACGAGCATAACCCTAACCTTGTGTTGGCACCGTACGGGCACCGCGACATATGGTTCCTCTGCGTAGTAGACCTAAGGAACCATGAAATCCAGCTCCTGAACTGCAACCACAATGAGGTGCCTCATTCCGGGATCGCCTTTAGCCGCCCGGAAGACAAAAATCTGAGGCTTCTACCGGTGCGTCTTCAAAGAGTTATCAAGTGAGGAGCCAAACGCCACGGCGACATTTGGAACTTCTTTTCTATTCACGACTTCCCCGTCCAGGCTGAAGAGGGAAGCAGAAATAGCGCCTTAATCGTCTTAAGTGCCATTGAGGTTCTCAGTACATTTGGCAACTTGAGGGCCCTTAGGGGCCATTGTTTCTATCAACGCAGGGGCATCTACGCCATGTTGCTGATCAAGGACAAGCGCTATTTACGAGACGCAGGGGTACCGGAGCAGCTGCTGGACAGTGACCTAGATGAAGACTCTTCTCAGTCCAGCAGCCCCTCAGAAAAAGAAGAAGTGGCGACCGTCAAACATGGGGCAGGCAAGGAACTGATGGTCCTTAAGAAAATGCATAGGATGGAAGAAACTGCTTCACCTAAAACCACAAAAGAGATGATCAAAAACTTCGACCGCTTCTCATGCGCTACGCTCACGCAGGAGCAGGTAGATGTAATCCTTCTGAAGTTAGCAGATGCTACCCCGAGGGATGTCATTTACAGGGCGGGCAATGTCGTAGTCCCAATTGATTATCTAAGGGATGTGATTAAAGAAGGAGGATGTTTGGCGGTATCTGTATTAACTGCTTGCATCCAAATATTACAACCAAAGTTCGACCACGCATATATATAGCCCATCCTATGTTGTTTAATGACGTTTGCCTAGCCGACGAAACAGGAGCACATAAACTTTTTCTGGAAGAGTTGGAAAGCGGAGTCCCTAGCCAAATCTTTCTACCAATTCTTTATAACAATCATTGGACGCTCCTGACGGTGTACACTCGGCAACGAGCGGGAATCTTCTACAACAGCTCGGACGGCAACAAGAACCATCCAGTGCCGTGTACATCAGAACCGTTGTCATCCGTCGAACGCTTAACTCGGAAATACTACGACGGGGTGACAAAGATGATACAACCATTCATGGACACACAAGCAAACAAATGGCATGAGCTTCAGTTCTGCCACCAAAGCCCACAACAGATCCCATTATCCAACGACTGCGGCATCCACATCCTGGAATGGATAGTGAATAAAGAGACGCCTGACCAACTCCATCACATCAATTATCACAGAAAAAGAGGAGAATATGTGTGGGAGCTTCTATCTGACGAAGGCGCGCTCATCGACTAACCCTCACTGGATTAGCATTACCTTGCCTAATCTACTTCACAACTCTGGGACAGAGTGTGGAGTAAGTTTGGGGGGGTACCATGGTACCAGTGAGGGAGGTACAAAATTCTGTCAAATTTTCTAACTTAATCCTTTGATTCTTTTGTTTATCATGTATACATATACATGTTCATATAAAATTTTGAAATTTTTGAAAAATTTTGCTTATTTTGTTCCCTATGTATATGTACAAAGTTGCTGTAATAATAATAAAAACCTGATGCAACTGCTTGCAAAAGTTTGTTTTCTGTATGCTTAATGTGATGCAAGTTTTGTTATATCTTTCTAATAATGCTTCTTTGAACAAACAGAAGATTACATTTTTCCATGTCAAAAATTTTGAAAATACAATAATCTCGCAGACAGCTAAGAGACGAGTATGGAGAAGGAAAAAGCTGCCCAAATAGTAAGAATCTCTTGGTTTCCCTTACCCGAAAAAAATCCTACAAAGAGAGAGAGACCTTATGAGTGTGAATAAAAGCATGAGAGTTGTTCCCAATAAAAGAAAAAAAAGAATAAAAATATACACACTTGTTTACCAAAAGTACCCGTCTTTAGGCATGGTAGATCCGGGGCAGTGGTACGTAGGATGTGAAATCACTGCTCTAAAGCCAACTGGCTTGGACTGCAGGGACCACTTTCCCGTTAACGGACCCTTGCCTGGATGGACTGATGGGGAACAAGAAGAAAACCCAAAAAGCCTTAGCCTACCCTTTACACAACTTTCTGCCCCGAAAATAAAGTTGTTTGGTGTGTAAGATAACTTCGGAATCATACAACAAAGTCTCGCCAAAGCTGTAGAGAATAATCTTACTTAAACAATAACGCAGGAAAAACAGAAATCTTTTGTTCGTAATGAGACAGCATTATCTCTAAAGGCATTACAATACTTGTTTTACCCCTTAGCCTGAGAACTATACTGCGCAAGAAGAAGCATCACTAAATAAAGTTTAAATATTGATTGAGGACAATCAAAACGCTAAGTTTGGGGGAGTTGATAACACCAAATTTTGTGATGTTTTTGGCCTTTATCCTGTTATCAAAACTGCCCTTTTCTGCCTTTTTCCTCTCTTTTATATGCATTTCCGCAATAATTAGCCAAGCAATGCTCTCAGTCCAATATTTCTATCTTTTGCAGAGTTTCCTCCTATTTTGGCCCATTTAGCACCAATAATACCGTTCCGGCCCGCAAATAAGTCCAAGACTGTCCCGGTCCCCTGACGCCCGATACACACGCTGACCGGCAAGGCTGCGCGATACAACGACGCGCGACGTAAGGATGCCGCGCGAGAAGGTGCCGATGGACGACACACCTCTTTACCCGATAGGGAGCCAAGCGCGCCGCAACTACTCCATGTGCCGTGCGATATCGGCCACCCACCGGCAGGCGCCTCTCGCCATGACACCCGACAGCCGACCTCCTTGTTTTGGGCGATACCGGGCGATACCCGCGTCAGCCGACCACCAACTGAACGGCGGAGAGGAGGATATGTGGCGCTTCGAGCACCATACCTTCTCCCGACCAGCTGCCTATAAATAGCAGCTACAGGGAGCCGAAAAGACAGGTTTTTCGACAGTTTGGACAAGCTCGGCCACTTCAGGTTTCGGACAGTCGAGTGATCTTCAGAGGAGGCTGCGAGAGCAGGCGTATCGTGCTCCAGTGTTCGTGTTGGGCGACACTAGGTGAGCTCCTCCTCATCCCGAGAGGGAGGGGACTGGTTCACATAAGGATTGTACCGGGTGACACTGGGAGCCGATATCAGCCGATGTAGATGTGCGACACGAGTGCCCGACACCAGTGCCCGACACTAGTGCCCGACAGTAGGATACGCAGCTCCACACCCGATACGATATCGAACCCGATACGCTCTGCCCGTCATGCGTGCCGCCCGACTTGAGCGTATCGGCCAGGTCCTTGAGCGATGCAGTCGCCCGTCGCGGTGTGCCACTTAAGAGAATGTGCCGCCCGACACAGCTGTATCGGGCTAGGTCCCTGTTCGATATCGGGCAGGATGGTTACTGTAGCCTGTCATCCTTCTTCATCAAGAAGGCGACACCTATCTTTAATTCCGTTATTTAATTCTTTACTTATGCATTGTAATTAAGACCCTTAATGTTTATAAAAATGGAAATGCTTAATTACTTGTTGCTCTAAGCTTGGTGCAATATGTTGGATGACTGCTATGCTTGATATCTGAACTCTAGCTTGCATGTTTTGGATCGCGTTTCGCTTAGCTACCGAATCGTGTTTTCCCGTCACAACAACTTCGAGAGTTGTGTTGTGGCTCTAGTGTTTGGTCCGATTCTAGAGTACGAGAGTGCCTGGAACGGAGTTGTTTCTGTAACATTCAACTCTAACTTTGAGCCCAACAACCTCGAGAGGGGTGCCGAGGCTTGGTTAGAGGTGCCCACTCTGAGAGAAGGGATGCAGGATGGTACCAGTGCCGCTTGTCTTGCAGTAGTTTTATTCTTCGTACCTTGCTCTAGCTCTAGTGTTATCTTTCTATTTCTGTTGCATGAAAACCCTTAAAAACTGCTAAATGCTAAAAACCTTAAATCTTTCTAGTAACTCCGCTTGGAGATAGTATTCTTGTTTTGTTTGTGACATTTTTATGCTTCCCTCCTGGGGAATTTATCGTCTCTTTTACCTGCCGGAGTGTAGCGTGTTGATTCTGGGTTCTCAACACTACCCCCCCTTGTCCCTGTGTTCGACCCCGTATATCTACTTCGACCCCGTAAGGAAAGTTGCGGGGGCCTAGAAGGATTCAGGTTTATAAATGTAAAAGCTCGACTACCTCAAATCCGCCTCCAATTTTAGGACGCGCGATTTAGGCCGGTCACATACTGACAACGGTGTTGTAATATATTAATGACAGTGAGGTTGTTTAAAGTAAGTTTAAATTCACAATTTGTAGTCCCCATCTTTGTCAACTTAGGGGTATTGCAAATTAAGTTAAAATCCAATCTAGGAACAAGTAAATAAGGTCAAATTAGATGGTTATTTATAGGTATGACTCATATAATTACAATAATTAGGTTACTAAGCCACCTGACTTAGATGGTTATTAATAGGTACGACTCATAGCAATACAATAATCAGGTTAATAAGACCAGCTAAACAACTTGCAGTTAAACAATCTGAGCATAACTAAATCATTTTATATGAAGAACAAATGCTTCAAAACCAAACCCATATGCAAGACAACCTGCAATCAAGCAAAACAGTAATATGCAAAACACCTAAACAACACAAATTTCCAATAGTTCCACCTCAAATCAGCAACTGAATTGATCAAATTTTCAGCAATTCCACCTCAAATCAACAAGTGAACTGATCACAAATGGGAAGCAGGGAAAAGAAACCTGACTCTAATCACACACCTATTCTTATAAACCATCTTAGAAAATACCAAATGATGTAATAGATTATTCAAAAATCTCTGAATCACAAATTAAAATATAGTCTCACCTGGGTTTTATGGTTTTAGTTTTTTGACACAAATACAACATATTTTAATGGATGGGATGATGCATTACACTATAAATGACATCAAATAGTAATAGAAAAATATGGTTATTAAATAAATATGTAAGTATATGGTGTTATTCTATATGTTTATTATGAGAGTCTTGAATTGCATGTAGACCTCAAAATTTAAATAGGTATGAATATGGTTATTGTTATAACCCCATTTTTTAAAGCATGTAATGAGATTTGTAAATCTCTATTTAATAGATAAATGAAATCCATGGTTGATTTGATGGTTTGATTTGAATGAATTTCGTGTATGATATCCTTGTATGCTTTCTTGATGGGCCTTATTGGCCATTAAGCCCAATTGAAAGAAAAAGAAAAAGAAATGAAAAAGGAATTCAATGGGATAATGGAATACATAAGAAAATGAATAAATATGATTAAAAGGCTAAAATATATTTTCCCAAAATAGGATTTCAAGTTATAAAGGTTCATTGGGGTTCAAGGAACCCAGGACAATAATACTAGCAAAGGAAATAAAGAATATATAGAAAATATGAATAAATAGGTGTTTTCCTGCAACTGAAGAAAAGAAATTGTTTCCTTGATATAATGATCCCAATTTTTTTAGGATGAAAGATAAAAGCATAGAAGAGGTTCCCTTAAAATTTGAACTAAAAAGGAATTACGATTTGGGAGTTATTGGTTTTTCAAGTTATCCTCAAAATAGGAATTTTCTTTTATTTGGGGAAAAATACTTTTCTTTGGATAAATCGTGTGGAATGTCGGCCGTTGGATCTCGATCCAACAGGCGCCACACATCCTCAAGTCCCAGTTGATCAGGGACTATAGCACGATCATAGGGGGACTTTCCCCTTTGCTTTCTGATCAATCCAGTGCATGTGCACTTATGATTTTTATTCCATTAGGTTCGGGAGATCTTTACGAAGGATCTAGACCCAGGTTTTGCCGACTTTCATCGTGTATACCCGATATGCCCAATTGGGGTGAAGGACATTTTAGCGGCGATATTGGAAACCCTAAAAGAGACCCCCATAGCCTATAAATAGACCCTCATGAGGTTTCTCTCACCCTCACGAACCTTGGCGGCAGTTCCCTAGATCTTAGCAACATCTCCCTCTCTTAGTTACCCTTGCTCCGACGAGCCCCAGCCGTGACACCACCCCAAGTTATAATTAGGAAGAAGAGGGGGACGACGAGAAGGAGTCATCGGATCGGGGAACACAGTGGGCGAGCATGAGATCTAATGATCTCAGGAGAAGCGTGCATCTTTAGCTCACTGAGTGGAGCGCTACGACGCGAGTTGTTGGATCAAGGGTCCATCGTGAACCCAGGAGCATCCGACGATCAACCGCCAATGGCCAGATGTGCTAGAAGTGAGTGGAGATGATCTTTGTAGAGCGTAATATCGATCAGTGGACAGCGGAGCACCGATCCAACGATCTAGGAAATTCGGTAAATTCCCTCTCTGACCGAAATTATAGAATATAGTTTTCCTTGCAAAATTAATAGAAAATGCTAGGAATCTCATATGGAGAAACTTTAAACATGAAAGTTGTGTAGAAAAATACAAGGAACATGATAAAAATACTTTGAGAATCTCATTCTATCTTGTTTTGAAAAAGTACTTTAATTGGGTAGAAAAGTGTATTGAAAAGTAATTAGAAACCCTATTTGCATATAAAGGATGATTATGTGTAACTTAATAGGTTAAATTGAGGATTATCAAGCTGTTAATTAATAACATGAAGTTTCCATCCGTTTTGAATACAGATGGTTAATTTAGGGTTTATGTCTATAAATGAAAAGGTATTGTATATGGAAACCCTAATTTAGGGTAAAAGAATAAGAAAATCATGTTATTTTAGATTAAGGAAGTAAATTGCTAAATAATGATCCTTAAACTGTTAAGAATATTAAAAGGAGAGAATTTAAAGTTTTTAAGTAGATTTGATGAATTATGGTTCTTCATAACTAAGAATGGAGGCAAAACCCTAATTTCCAAGGAAACCCTAAAATTAGAATAGAAACCCTAAGGAATATGATGAAATTGGGCAAATATTAATAAAAGGAAACTTGTACTTTTATTTCACGGTTTCTATGCATGTTGCTTTCTTGTTTGGATTTTCTCTCTCTACATAGTTGATTCTATATCCAAATCTGCAAGTATAGGTATGTTGTTACGCTTATGAATATCTCAAGTTAGTTTTCTGAGGTTTACCGAAGTTTTCATTGATGTCATGAATTAATTGTTGGATGATTTTAATTCATGCAAACTATAATGTGGATATGACTATCACATAAGATATGTGCCTACTAGGTCAGATCTTGGTCCCCTCTGTGGCTTATTAGTTGACCTAGTACATGGCTACCTATGGGGTAGGTCCATCAGGTTATTGGATGACTTAGTACATGGTTACCAATGGGGTAGGACCATCAAGTCACTTTGAGTTAGATATTGGGCTACCTTTGGGTAGTGCCATGTGACTCTACTTCCCTATGTATTGGCTACCTGTAAGGTAGGATCATGGGGGTAAGAATCTACCTAAAGAGAGGTAGCATGCAAGTCCACTGCAGGGACAACACAGAGTTGGGGAATAGGTAAGGATTGAGTAGTATGGCTTAAAATGTAATCTTGGTTGTTAAATAATTAATTGAATGATTACATTGTTAACATAGTTGCACATTATTTGTTCCCCCACATACCAGCTTCGGCTGACCGTCGTTTTGTTTGTCGACGATTTAGGTACAAATCTTAAAAGTACAAACAGTAAAATGACACATTGTGAATTCAAAAATTAAAGAACAAGGAGGAACTAGTTAGAGTGGTTCAGCTGTGGTTAGAAGTTTAGTATATTCCAAACTTTTCGAAGGTATGCAAAAATTTATTTATTACAACTTTTCAGTTTAGTCTGTTAAAATTTAATAATTGTTCTTGGTTATATGTCAAACCTTCGATCCGGAAATTATGGGTGCGGCTTCGACCTCTCAGTCTCCCTTAATTGGGGGTTACTAAAAGGTGGGGTCATAACATTTGGTATCAGAGCGATGGTTCCTCACTTAACCATTAATAACTATTAAATTTTACAAACTCCATAGAACCCAAGGGAGTTATTGGAGGACTATCTGAAAGATGGAGGTGTCTAGAAAAGGATCACGACCGGGGGCTAGCAATATTTTCCTCCGCACCGCTAGTCGGAATATGAGGACTCCTGGATCTGTGTGATTGCTTGGCCAAAGTCTTAGGGTATGAATCGAAATAAGATATCTTTAGGACTCTCTTATCTTATTCATCCCTTCTCATCACATATTCTATTAAGGATTTTAAGAGTTAGTATTTTCTCTCTCTTCCTCACCCTCATGTGGTATGGGCAAGTAAGTTAAGGATTAAGGAATCCTCCATCAAATTAACAATAGATACATAATGAGACGTCATTGACATAAGTATAATTAGTTTAATGATAAACTAAGGGTCTGTTTGTTATGCTTATGTAGATGGCTTGTACCAAGACTGTTGCTATTCCCGAGGGCAATGGGAAGCCAACTAGGAGTGCTTGGCCTCCCCACAAAGGAAAGGGGTCTTTAGAAAAGAGAAAGAGAAACCTGGATGGTGAATCCTCAAAGAAGAGGAAGAGACCCGAGCAAACCACTCATGAGGTCCTAACCCTGACCCGATACCCTTCAGCAACCTCGATCAAGAAGAAGACCAAGGGTACGAGGAGCAATATGAGTATGAGGAGGTGGCTCGAATTATAGAAGATCTAGCTGGCGGTCCTGAGCCTACCATGATAATTCACACCCCTAATGCTTTGTGGATGGAACAACATAAGAAGCTGACAGAGGCCATAAGAGCCTTGGCTCTCCGAGATTTTGCTAGAGGTGAAAATGGCGAGCCGCTTCCAGTTCGTCCTCGACTAGGAGCCACCATCCTGGACTTCGTCAAGCTAAACATCGAGAAGTTCTGGGGAGAAGATAAGAATGAGGTAGTCGACAAGGTGGAATCTTGGCTGCTTGCAGTCAAGAATGGATTCCACATGCTTGAGGTACAGCCGAGCAAGAAGGTTCTCTTTGCTGCTCACCTCCTGGAAGGAGCAGCCAAGATATGGTGGGAGGCCCACATCACTGGTCGAGATTTGACAGAAGAACCCATGGCATGGGCTGACTTCAAGAGAATCTTCACCGCCAGATTTGTCCCGGTCTCTGCTAAGAAGGAAAAGGAAAGGGAGTTTACCAACATGACTCAAGGGAACTCATTTGTTGCAGACTTCGGGCACAAGTTTCGAATACTAGAGCATTTCGAGCATATGATGGATGAGGAAAGAAGGGTGGATCATTTCATAGAGCATCTTCACCCTGCCATAAAGCCCCATGTGATGGCAAGTAAACCCAAAACCTTTGTCGAGGCTTACACCACTGCTTTAGACATGGAAAGGACTGTGATGCCTGCCCAGGTTCCACCCAAGGGGTATTTGGATTTCACTGAAGGAACTCAAGGTCAGAAGAGCAACCACAAGAAAGGTCTAGGGCGTCATCATGATAAAGGAAGACATGGAGGAAAAGGGAAACCCTGTCAAGAGAACAACCGACCTTGATGCCGCATCTGCGGGAGGTTGCATACCGGTGAGTTCCGCAACAAGAAGAAGATATGCTACTGATGCCACCAAGAAGGGCACATCCAAGTTGTTTTCCCTCTGCCAAATCCAAGAGGACCAGGATAGGTAGCAGCCCCACCAATAGATGCTCCACCTGTGGCATCTCCACCTATAGTTGTAGCCCCACCTGCTGGAGAGAGAAGACAAGCTCGGGTGTTTTCCATCGATAATGAGGAAGCTCAAGCAAATGCTAATCGGTTGATCGAGGGTAATAACTCTTAGAGTTTTCTTTTATGTTTTAAGTTTAAGCATGTAATGGTCTAATGTATGGTGAAAACCAATGTAGGCATGCTTGAAGTCATGGGATATAATGTAAAATCTTTGTTTGATTCTGGATCTACTAATACTTTCATTTTGAGAAATCTTACAACTATGCTTTGTTTGGATATCAAGGATTTAGGGTATGTCTTAGATGTTACAACCCCGAGTGGTCGGATCTTTACTTCCCTTTTGAAAACCCCAGTGATACCTGTGAAATACCGAGATCATGAATTTCCTACATACTTTATCCTTCTTGATATGAATGATTTTGATGTAATCATTGGCATGGACTGGCTTTATACTTATAGGGCCGACATTGACTGTAGGGAGAAGAAAGTTATAATTAAGAGACCAGGTCATCCACCTTTTGTCATTAGGGGTAGGAAGGATGCCACTACCAGCCCGTATGTGTCAGCCTTGAAGGCAGAGCAGATGATGAGTAAAGGGTTTCGAGCTTTCCTAGCAGTGGTTATCGATCCTAAACCCAAGGAGCAACCCTTAGAGGAGATAGAGGTAGTACGAAGCTATGTGGATGTTTTCCCAGATAATCTACCCGGGATACCTCCCAAGAGAGAGATAGATTTTTCGATAGAGCTAGCTCTTGGAACAAACCCTATTTCCTGAGCACCTTATAGAATGGCCCCTACCGAGTTGCTCGAGTTGAAGAAACAATTGTAGGAATTGTTAGACAAGGGTTTTATCCATCCCAACACATCACCATGGGGAGCACTGGTTCTTTTTATAAAGAAAAGGGATGGTTCGCTTATAATGTGCATAGACTATCGGATGATCAACCAGGCTACCATTAAGAACAAATACCCTTTACCCCAAATAGATGACTTGTTTGACCAGTTGAAGTCAGCTCGAGTCTTTTCCAAGATCGACTTGAGATCGAGTTACCACTAGTTGAGAGTTAGGAGTGAGGACATCCCCAAGAACGCTTTTAGAACCCAGTATGGCCACTATGAGTTTGTGGTTATGCCTTTTGGGTTGTCCAATGCACCCAGTGTGTTCATGAAACTGATGAACAGTGTGTTTCAACCCTTCCTTGACTCATTTGTCATAGTGTTCATAGATGACATACTGATTTGTTCGGATGACTTAGATCAACATCGATACCACCTAAGTAAAGTCCTTGATATCTTGAGAAAGCAGAAGTTCTATGTGAAATTCTCTAAATGTGAGTTTTGGATAGACCGAGTCATGTTCCTTGGACACATCATATCAGGAGGAACGATCATCGTAGATCCGGCTAAAGTGTCGACGGTTTGAGACTGGCCAACACCAAAGAACCCCTCCGAGATTCGAAGCTTCTTGGAGTAAGCAGGATATTATTGGTGCTTCATCACAGATTTCTCCAAGATTGCCTTGCCTTTGACCATGTTGACTCAGAAAGATGTGAAGTTTGTGTGGTCAGAAAGATGTGAGGCTTGTTTCCAGGAGCTGAAAGAGAAGCTGGCCACTGCACCAGTTTTGACTCTACCATCAGGCAATGAGGGTTTCATGATTTTCACCGATGCATCAAATATGGGACTTGGCTGTGTGTTGGAACATAATCGACATGTGGTTGCATATGCCTCCTGAAAACTCAAGCCCAACGAGGTGAATTACCCGACACATTACCTGGAGTTAGCTGCTATCATCCATGCCCTGATGATTTGGTGACATTACCTTTATGGTGCTACTTTTGAAATCTTCACAGACCATAAGAGCCTAAAGTATCTTCTGACGCAAAAAGACGTGAACCTACGACAATGACGATGGATGGAGTATATGAAGGATTATGACTTCACCATTGCCTATCATCCGGGAAAGGTGAACGTCATAGTTGATGCTTTAAGTCGGAAATAGCTAAGGTGTGCAACTTTGTTGTCCAGACAGTGGAAGAGCTTAGAAGAGCTGGTGGAATGGTCACCTCAGCCGTTAGATGATCGAGTTCGATTGGCTAACATCCAGATACAGTTTGAATTGTTGAGTGAGATTGTCGCAACACAGTTGGCCAGTGGAGGACTTGACAAGATGAAAGACTTGATGCAGAAGCCTCAAACTCATCTTTCATTGGGAATAGATGGAGGAATCCAATTTGAGAATCGCATATGGGTTCCTGAAGATTCACCGTTGAAGGAACATATCCTATAAGAGGCCCATGGTTCTAAATACATGGTGCACCCAGGGACTACGAAAATGTTTAAGGACATGCATAGGTTTTTTTGGTGGCCAGGAATGAAGAGAGACATTGCAAATTATGTAGCCAGTTGTCTTACGTGCCAAATGCTGGAGGCTGAACACCAATGACCCGACATACTTTTATAGTCTATAGAGATCCCAGAGTGGAAATGGGAGCAGATCACCATGGATTTCGTGGTGGGTCTACCCCGGATCAAGAAAGGTCTTGATGTGATATGGGTTGTGGTAGATCGCCTTACCAAGTCAGCACACTTCGTTGCCCTGAAAACAACTGCCAAAGTGTCAGACTTAGGTGAGCTGTATATCAGAGAGATAGTACATTTACATGGCATACCCGGTTCCATCATCTCTGATAGAGACGCAAAGTTTACTTCCAAGCTGTGGAAGCAGGTTCAAGAGGAACTTGGTATAAGGTTGAAGTTCAGTACCGCTTATCACCCTCAGACAGATGATCAGTCAGAAAGGACAATTCAGACCTTAGAGGATCTGCTGAGAGCTTGTGTGCTCGATTTGGGTGGATCATGGGAGTAGTACTTACCTTTAGCTGAGTTTGCTTACAACAATAGTTACCAAGCCAGTATCGGGATGCCTCCATACGAAGCTCTATATGGGAGACTGTGTCGGTCACCACTTCACTGGGATGATGTTTGTGAAAGGACCTTATTGAGGTCAGATGAACTCCAAGTGTATGCTGATAAAGTCGCTTTGATAAGGCAAAGGCTAAAGAGAGCCCAAGATCGACAGAAGTTGTATGCTGATGTGAAGCGGACTGATGTGCATTTCACTGTGGGAGAACATGTTTTTCTGAAAATTCGACCGCTCCGAGCTATAGCTAAGAATAGAAGAAAGTCTAGTCCCCGATACGTGGTTCTGTTTGAGGTGTTAGAATGGATTGGTGAAGCCACATATCATTTGGCATTACCCCCTCAATATAGTATGATGCATGATGTGTTTCACGTGTCCAATCTGAAGTGATATGTGTAAGATCCAAGCCATGTGCTGAGCATTGAACCTATTGAGCTTCAAGGAAAGCTAACTTATCCTGAGTTGCCTTTGCGGATTCTAGATACCAAGGTAAAAGAGCTCATAAATCAGAATATAGAGATCTTAAAGGTTCTTTGGAAGCACCATGGAGAGGATGAGGCCACATGGGAGGTGAAGACAGACATGGAAAAGACATATCCCAATTTGTTTGTTGATTGATGAATTTTGAGGGCAAAATTCCTATAAGGAGGGGAGGATGTTATAACCCCATTTTCTAAAGCATATAATTAGATTTAGTAAATCTCTTTTTAAAATATAAATGAAATCCATGGTTGATTTGATGGTTTGATTTGAATGAATTTCATGTATGATAGCCTTGTATGCTTTCTTGATGGGCCTTATTGGCCATTAAGCCCAATTGAAAGAAAAAGAAAAAGAAATGAAAAAGGAATTCAATGGGATAATGGAATACATAAGAAAATGAATAAAGATGATTAAAAGACTAAAAGATATTTTTCCAAAATAGCATTTCAAGTTATAAAGGTTCCTTGGGGTTCAAGGAACCCAGGATAATAATATACTAGCAAAGGAAATAAAGAATATGTGGAAAATATGATAAAATAGGTATTTTCTTGCAACTAAAGAAAATAAGACATTTCCTTGAGATAATGATCCCAATTTTTTCAGGATGAAATATAAAAGCATAAAAGAGGTTGATAACACCAAATTTTGTGACGTTTTTGCCCTTTATTCTGTTATCAAAACTACCCTTTTCTGCTATTTTCCTCTATTTTATTAGCATTTTCACAATAATTGGCCAAGCAACGCTCTTATTCCAATTTTTCCTATCTTCTACAGAGTTTTCCTCATTTTTGTGCAATAAGGCTGATTCCGGCCCACAATAAGTCTAAGCCCGTCTCGACCTTCCTGACGCCCGATACAACCCAGCCCGACAGGGGCTGGGCGACACGAGAATGATCGGCGGAGAAGGGCGCTGCACAAGGAGGACGTGTCGGCTGACGTACCGTCTACCCGATAGGGAGCCAAAGCCGCATCGACGACCAAACTCGGCGGGCGACACAGCCACCCACCGGCAGGCGTGCCGCCAGCCACGTGACCGATAGCCAGCGCCTCGCGCCGAGACATACCTGTATCAGCCGTCCACATGCATCGACCGGCGTATAAGGGAGCTACGTGGCGTTTCCAGCACCATAACTCCTTCAACCGCCGCCTATAAATAGCAGCTATAGGAAGTCGGAGGGGGGATAGGTCGGACAAGTCGAGAGAGTCGGAAGAGAATTCGGACAAGACAGTTCAGAAGTTCGGGAGCCACCTTCGAAGGAAGATGTGAGAGCAAGAGTATCGCGCCCCAGTGCTTGTGCCGGGCGACACTAGGTGAGCTTTCCCTCATCCCGAGAGGGAAGGGATGGTTCACTTAGTGTTGCCCCGGGCGACACTGCGGGCCGATATCGGCCAGCGAAGATGAGCGATACGAGTGCCCGACAGTAGACTCGTAGCTCTTTGCCCGACACGATATCGAACCCGATACGCTCCGCCCGTCATGCGTGCCGCCCGAGAGGGTGCGCCGCCCGACATGAGCGTATCGGCCAGGGTCCTTGAGCGATACAGTCAGTCGTCAGTCGGCGCTTCCCGAGAGGGGGTGCCTCCCGACACTGCCGTATCGGTCTCGGCTCCTGACCGGTATCGGGCAGGAGAGCTACAGTAGTCTGTCGTTCTTCTACATCAAGAAGGCGACATCTATCTTTAATTCTGTTATTTAAATTCTTAGCTTATGCATTGTATTAAGACCCTTATTGCTTATGGAAATAGAAATGCTAAATTGCTATTTGTTTAATGCTTGGTGCCTTATGATTGGGTAACTGCTGTGTTGGATATCTGAACTCTAGCTTGCATGTTTTGGATCGCGTTTCGCTTAACTACTGAATTGTCTTTCCCGTCACAACTACTTCGAGAGTTGGGTTGTGGCTCTAGTGTTTGGTCCGGTTCGGGAGTACGAGAGTGCCTGGAACGGAGTTGTTTTAGTATCATTCCACTCTAACTTGAGCCCAGCAACCTCGAGAGGGGTGTTGAAGCTTGGTTAGAGGCACCCGCTCTGAGAGGAGGGGTGCATGGTGTTACTGCTACCGCTTGTCTTACTGAAGTCTTATCCCTTGCATTACGCCTTAAACTGCAGTTTATCTTTCTATTTTCTGTTGCATGAAAATTCCTAAAAACTGCTAAATGATAAAATCTTAATCTTTCTTGTAACTCCAGTTGGAGATAGTTTTCTTTGATTTAATCGTGACATCTTGTTGTTCCCCTTCGGGGAACTTTAATATCTCTTTATACCCACCGGAGTGTAGAGTGTCGATTCAGAGTCGTCAACACGACCCACCTTGTCCCTGTGTTTGACCCCGTATGACTACTTCGACCCCGTAAACAAAGTTGTGGGGACCTAGAAGGATTCGGGTTATAAATGTGAAGGCTTGACTACCTCAAATGCGCCTCCAATTTTAGGACGCGCGATTTAGGCCGGTCAACTTTCTGGCGCCGTTGTCGGGGACAAGGCAAATGGCACTGTTGACGAATCCGAAGCCACTAACTACACTCCCGTGCCTCATGCTTAGAAATAGGCTTGACAGCACCTCTTTCTCTTTTTCTTTTTCTTTTTCTTTTTCTTTTTCTTTAAGCATTATTCTTTGCCGGAACCAAATAACTCTGTGTTCTAACTTGATTTCTCGTGATATTTCAGGTACCCTGCAAAGTTGTGACCTGCTCCACCAAGCCTTGATACCATGCCTCGTTGTGAGAAACCCCTTTCTGAGGGGGAATGTCAGAGCCAAAGCGAGAGGGCGACCCGGCCTAATTGGGTTGGTCAGCTTTCCGCCTACATAAAAAGATAGGACACCATTATCAACTAGTTGGTACAGGGGACGTTTACCAACCCTGGATCTCTGAATTCTATGCAACACCAGATGGCGAGTCTGCAGATGCGCCAATGGGAGGTCGATCAACGGCTGTCTCAGATGGCTGCTCTGATGAAGAACCCTGCAGGAAAGATGCTCCCTCACCCTGAAACTGCAGTAATGGCAGTGCTTAGATCAGGAAAGACGGTAGAGCACGCTGATGAAGCCCCACTGGAACCTGAGCAAGGGCCCAAGGATGCTATTCCAGCAGGAGGCGGAGGTAGGCCTGCAGAAGCCCAAGAGCCTGCGCCGAGACCGTCCGATGAGCCATCTGGTGGGAGGAATCCTTATGCTCCCAGGATACCGTTCCCATACAAGCTGATCAAGGCAAATCTGAAAAAGCGGCACGAAAGGTTCATGGACTCGATCAGGAAGCTGCATCTTAAAGTCCCCTTCCTTGACGCTTTGGAGGAGATGCCCACATACGCCAAGTTTCTCAAAGATCTAATAATGAAGAAAAGAAGGGGAGGAAGGATAGAGACAGTGTACCTAGCCTCTACTTCCTCTACCTTCGTAAAGCCCAGCTTGCCAACTAAGAGAAGGGATCCCGGAGCTTTCACAATCCCATTCGCCATCAGGGACAATGTCGAGCGGAAGGGTCTAGCGGACTTGGGAGCAAGCATCAACCTCACGCCCTTAAGTTTCACACAAAGGATGGGTTTGACCGACATGGTTCGAACCAATATGCGGATTGAACTGGCAGATCACTCCTTCAAAAGACCTGTTGGCATTGTCGAAGATGTGTCGATTAGGGTCGGTGATTTCTTTATTCCCTGCGACATCATCGTCATCGACACAGCTGAAGATCCCAGATGTCCAATCATCTTCGGACGCCCCTTTTTGGCAACAGGGAGGGCGCTGATTGATGTCTCTAAAGGGATAATCACCTTGAGGGTTGGAAATAACCACATGGACTTAAAGATGAAGGAGATCATGAGAGGTCCATCCCTGTCAGAATCGGCCTGTTTTGCGGATAGTTACAATAAATTCTGCGAGGAAATAGAGGAGGATATCCGGACAGTGGACCCCCTCGCAAGGGCAATAAGCTGTCAGGATCCCGACCTCGAAGATCCTGAGGTCGTGAGGCATCTCGACCTTTTCAACCTTTCTGATAAAGACTTGCAAGAAGAAGAGGAGGAGGTGAACTCTGCGAAGTATGCCTCCCTTGAGGGAGAACCTCAGGAGGAGACACCCAGAGCAAAGCCGGATTTAAAAGTGTTGCCTGAAGGACTGAAGTACGAATTCTTAGATGAAGAACAGAGGAACCCAGTCATCATAAACGCCGATCTTTCAAGAAATCAGCTAGACTGGCTCCTTGAGGAGTTAAGACTCCACAGGGGGCTATAGGATATTCCGTAGATGATATCAAAGGCCTTAGCCCCACCCTTTGCATGCATCGCATCAACTTGGATGAGTCTGCCAAGCCACTGGCCCAACCCCAGAGGAAGCTGAATCAGATGCTCAAGGAGGTCGTCAAGAAAGAGGTAATAAAGCTTAGGGATGCGGGGATCATTTACCCAATTAGCGACAGCAATTGGGTAAGCCCGATCCACGTAGTACCCAAGAAAGGCAGAATGACTGTGGTTAAGGGTGAGAAGGGTGACGAGGTGGCGGTAAGGACCGTCACCAGTTGGCGAATGTGCATTGATTACCGAAAGTTAAATCAGGCTACAAAAAAGGATCATTTTCCGCTACCTTTTATTGACCAAGTTCTTGAAAGATTAGCACATCACGATTATTTTTGTTTTCTTGATGGCTTTTCAGGATTTTACCAGGTACCCATCTTACCCGACGACCAGGAGAAAATGACGTTCACCTGCCTTTACGACACTTATGCCTTTAGACAGATGCCCTTCGGACTCTGCAACGCCCCCGCCACCTTTCAAAGATGCATGATATCAATGTTCTCAGATTTTCTAGAAGACATCGTGGAAGTTTTCATGGACGATTTCTCCGTCTATGGAAAGGACTTCGATAGCTGTCTGAATAATCTGTCGTTAGTACTTCAAAGGTGCGAGGAAAATAGCCTGGTCCTGAACTAGGAAAAATGTCATTTCATGGTGCGGGAGGACATCGTTCTAGGGCATAAGATCTCAAGGCGTGGGATCGAGGTGGATACCAGCAAAATCGAAGCTATATCTAAGCTTCCTCCACCAAAATCCGTCACGGGGATAAGAAGCTTCCTCGGGCATGCCGGATATTACCGAAGATTCATCAAGGACTTCTCAAAGATTTCCAAACCATTGTCTAATCTTCTGGTAAAAGATGCTGAATTTGTTTTCTCTAACGATTGTCTCAGTGCTTTTCAGGCCCTGAAAAATGCTTTAGTATCACCACCTATCCTTCAAGCGCCAGATTGGGGTTTACCCTTTGAGCTAATGTGCGATGCTAGCGACTACACAGTTGGAGCAGTCCTGGGGCAAAAGAAAGATAAAAAGCACCATGTGATTTGCTACGCTAGTCGCACGTTGGACGAAGCACAGGTAAACTACACAACCACCGAGAAGGAGATGCTCGCGATCGTCTTCGCATTTGACAAGTTCAGGTCGTATCTCGTCGGATCCAAGGTCAAAGTATACACAGATCATGGGGCAATAAAATACTTAATGCAAAAGAAAGATGCAAAGCCCAGATTGTTGAGATGGGCCTTGTTGCTCCAAGAGTTCGATCATGAAATTATCGACAAGTAGGGCGCGGAAAATGTGGTCGCAGACCACCTATCGAGGATAGTGGCTGAGAGACAGAGAGGGCCACAAATCGATGACGACTTTGCCGACGAAGCTCTTATGATGGCTGAAGCTCAAGAAGAAGGTTTGCCCTGGTTTGCAGACATCTGCAATTTCCTTGCTTGTGGAGAGCTGCCTCCTGACATCACCTACAATCAAAAGAAGAAGCTATTCACGGATGCCAAGAATTATTACTGGGATGATCCTCTCTTGTTTAGAAGATGCGCAGACAACTTGTACAGGAGGTGCATCCCGGAAGAAGAAACCGCTGATATCTTGAAGGGATGCCACGCCTCCCCTATGGTGGACACCTGGGTAGCGAAAGAACAGCGGCGAAAGTGCTACAATCAGGTTTCTACTGGCCCTCCTTATTTAAAGATGCTGCACGATTTGTAAAGGTTTGCAAAGAGTGCCAGTCAACGGGAAATATAGGGCGGAGGAATGAAATGCCAATGGCAAGCTGGATCGAAGTGGAAATATTTGACGTATGGGGGATTGATTACATGGGGCCGTTTCCCCCATCCCAGGGGTATCAATACATGCTAGTGGCAGTAGATTATGTATCGAAATGGGTAGAGGCGGTAGCCACCCAAACATGCGACGCCAAGTCGGTTATCAAGCTTTTTGAGAAGACCATCTTTCCCCGTTTCGGTGTACCGCACACCGTAATAAGCGACGGCGGGTCACACTTCGGAGAAAGGCAATTCGAAGCATTCCTACGTAAGTATGGAGTAAAACATAAGATCGCTACGCCCTACCACCCACAGACGTCGTGGCAGGTAGAGGTCTCAAACAGATAGATCAAGCAGATCTTAGAAAAGACTGTCAGCCGCACGCGGAAAGACTGGTATATGAAACTTGACGACGCATTATGGGCCTACCGTACTGCTTACAAGACGCCCATTGGAACCACCCCCTACCGTCTTATATACAGAAAATCCTGCCATCTGCCTTTGGAACTAGAACACAAGGCCCTTTGGGTGATCAAGTTCCTAAATATGGACCTAGACAAAGCAGGAGAAAAGAGGTTTTTGCAGCTTCAAGAGCTCGAAGAGCTGAGGATTCACGCCTACGAGAATGCAAAGATCTACAAGGAAAGAACAAAAATGTGGCATGATGCCCACCTTAGGAGAAAGGATGTGAGCGAAGGAGATAAGGTCTTGTTATTCAAGTCCTCCATCCGTCTTTTTCTTGGGAAATTACAGACAAGATGGTCGGGACCGTTTTCTGTGTCAAAGATATACCCATCAGGAGTGATGGAGCTCCGCGACAAGGATGACCCGACTAAGATCTTCAAGGTGAACGGGCACAGAGTGAAAAGGTTTTATGAAGACGAAACTTTTGTCAGGAAAGCAGAGATTGACTTGCTGGATGTGGGTACAACTGAAGAGCCTACACCGGTCGAGCTGGCAACGGAAAATTCAGCGCTCCTCGAGAGGCAGCCCGAGTCATAGATTAGGATACATTTCTTTTCTTTGTAAAAACAAACATTGTGGACTGTAATAAGGCCCGAGTCAGTGCATGCGCACGTATGCTGACTCTTTTTGTTTTATGGGCCACCGCTGTGTTTTGCGGAGCATTGAGGAGTAATATCATCTGAGGTAGGAGATCCTTCTCTATACCAATGATGTTTTACCCTGCAATGGCCTTTTACTTCACCCAGGTTTAGTTTTGGCCTTTTGACCGCCCGCTTTTCTACCGTGTCGACCAGCTGGGCGCAGAACCGCTTGTATCGGGCAGCCTCGCCCCGGGCGTCGCAAGGGCAGAGGATGACCCTTGGACTGCCCGATGGGATTGTGCGTCTCGGGAATAGCGTGACTAAAACGCCCGACGCGCGCCATGTTTTGCCCGTTTTACCCCCAGCTGGGTTCTCTATATATAGCGTGGAGGTTTCTTCGTGTCGGGCTATCATTTTCTCCTTTTTGCCACCTGGAATGCATGCAGTGATCCTCCCTTTTGCTCGTGTGTCGGCCATCTTGCCTTCGCCCTGGTAATGGGCGATGCCTCCTGAGAGCAAAGGTATAGCCCGACACACCTCTTGCCCGACACGTTTTCTCTCGCCCGGCACAGGTTTTGTATCGTGCGAAGTGTATCGGCCGGCTTGTTGTTTTCTTACCAAACGACATGGCTTGTCGCCCGATAGGGTTGTAGACCGACACGTTTATCGGCCGATAATCTTGTCGCCCGACGCCAGTATCTTTTACCGAGCCGCTTATCGGATTTACATGACCTGCAGATTTTCTATCGCCCGACATGCTTTCACGCGTAACGCCGGTCGATAGCGTTTTCCCGATGTATCGTATCGGGCGTCATGCTTCTCACAGTGATGTCATGTTTTTGCTTCATGTGACCTCGAATCGCCCGACACACATGTGTCAGGCGTCGAGTCATATCGCGCGACAACATCGTATCGTCTGATCCCTTATCGCCCAGTTTTAATAAGTTTTTCTTTCCATCTTGATTGCCTAACGGATGAATAAATTCTAAATTTAAATAACAGGTATGGCTCGTATGGAGCAAACCTCTGGCCGCGCCAACAAGCACGGCGGGGGGGGGGGGGGGGGGGGGGGAACAGCAATGACTGTCGGGCAGAAACGGCAACAACAATGAAAGGGGAGATTTTTTCTTGATTTGGTAGCTCCAATAGAGAGTCACCTAGTTATCAACCTGTCCCTGTGGTGGTTTATGGCCATCTCCAGGGGCAGCAAGAGTGAGGCAACCAAGGCCTCCGAACAAGTTCGAGACACCCCGGTTCTGTCCTCATAAGGGAGAGGGGCCACCCTGACTACACACTCTAGGGAACTGAACAAGGGACTGATGATCAGTCCTTTTGTGCATGTTCACAACGGAGAAGTGGAGAAAAGGTGGTCCAGAAGCAAATTTTGAGGGTTACGCTCAAGCTCAACCGCTACTTCGCCAAAGTGAGCCCGCTAGACAACCTCCCAATGGCATGCTGCAACTTTGAAGGAGCATATTGCAATACATCAACAAGCTAACCCTCACTGGCTAAACTTTACCTCACTTTTGCTTTCTTCTCTACTCTGGGACAGAGTATGGAGTAAGTTTGGGGGGGTATCCGTATGCCAGTGAGGGAGGTATAAATTTTCTTTAAACTCTTCAAGCTTTCTATGCTGATGTGCTCTTATAGCTTCCTGTATATTTGATCTACGCATGTATGCCATATATATAAAAATTTCAATTTTCAAAAAAAAAAACCTGCCCTTTACAAATTTCTGCCCCTATGCATATGTACAAAGTTGTTGTAATAATAATAAAAACCTGTTGTGACTTCTTGCAAAGTTTACTTTCTGTATATTTAACGAGTTACAAGTTCTGTCATATCTTTCTGATAATGCTGTCTCAAACAAACAAAAGATTGTGCCTTGCCATCCAAAAATTTTCGAAAAATAATAATCTCGCAAACAGCTAAGAGACGAGTATGGAGAAGGAAAAAGCTGCCCAAACAGCAGATATCTCTTTTGTTTTCCCTTACCCAGCAAAAATCCCAAAAAGAGAAAGAAGCCTTATGAGCGTGAATAAAAGCATGAGAGTTGTGCCCAATAAAAGAAAAGAAAATATATATATATATACACACTTGTTTTCCAAAAGTACCCATCTTTAGGCATGGTAGATCCGGGGCAGTGGTACGTAGGATGTGAAATCACTGCTCTAAAGCCAACTGGCTTGGACTGTAGGGACCACTTGCCCGTTAACGGACCCTTACCTGGATGGACTGATGGGAAACAAGAAGAAAAACCCAAAAAGCCTTAGCCTACCCTATACACAACTTTCTGCCCCTAAAATAAAGCTGTTTGGTGTGGAAGCTAACTTCGGAATCATACGCCAAAGTCTCGCTGAAGCTGTGGAGAAGAAAAATTTTACTTAAATAATAAGGCAAGTAGGGCAAGGTCTTTTGTTCGCATTAAGACAGCATTACCTCCAAGACATCGCAAATCTTTTGCTACCCTTTAGCCTTAAAGTTTTGCTGTGCAAGAAGAAGCAACACAAAGTTTAGTTTAAATATTGATTGAGGACAATCAAAAAGCTAAGTTTGGGGGAGTTGATAACACCAAATTTTGTGACATTTTTGCCCTTTATTCTGTTATCAAAACTACCCTTTTCAGCTATTTTCCTCTATTTTATTAGCATTTTCGCAATAATTGGCCAAGCAACGCTCTTATTCCAATTTTTCCTATCTTCTACAGAGTTTTCCTCGTTTTTGTGCAATAAGGCCGATTCCGGCCCACAATAAGTCTAAGCCCGTCTCGACCTTCCTGACGCCCAATACAACCCAGCCCGACAGGGGCTGGGCGACACGAGAATGATCGACGGAGAAGGGCGCTGCGCAAGGAGGACGTGTCGGCTGACATACCATCTACCTGGCAGGGAGACAAAGCCGCATCGACGACCAAACTCGGCGGGCGACACAGCCACCCACAGGCAGGCGTGCCGCCAGCCACGTGACCGATAGCCAGCGCCTCGCGCCGAGACATACCTGTATCGGCCGTCCACATCCATCGACCGGCGTATAAGGGAGCTACGTGGCGTTTCCAGCACCATAACTCCTTCAACCGCCGCCTATAAATAGCAGCTACAGGAAGTCGGAGGGGGGATAGGTCGGACAAGTCGAGAGAGTCAGAAGAGAATTCGGACAAGACAGTTCGGAAGTTTGGGAGCCACCTTCAAAGGAAGCTATGAGAGCAAGAGTATCACGCCCCAGTGCTTGTGCCGGGCGACACTAGGTGAGCTTTCCCTCATCCCGAGAGGGAAGGGATGGTTCACTTAGTGTTGCCCCGGGCGACACTGCGGGCCGATATCGGCCAGTGAAGATGAGCGATACGAGTGCCCGACAGTAGACTCGTAGCTCTTTGCCCGACACGATATCTAACCCGATACGCTCCGCCCGTCATGCGTGCCGCCCGAGAGGGTGCGCCGCCCGACATGAGCGTATCGGCCAGGGTCCTTGAGCGATACAGTCAGTCGTCAGTCGGCACTTCCCGAGAGGGGGTGCCGACCGACACTGTCGTATCGGGCTCGGCTCCTGACTGGTATCGGGAAGGAGAGCTACAGTAGTCTGTCGTTCTTCTACATCAAGAAGGCGACATCTATCTTTAATTTTGTTATTTAAATTCTTAGCTTATGCATTGTATTAAGACCCTTATTGCTTATGGAAATAGAAATGCTAAATTGCTATTTGTTTAATGCTTGGTGCCTTATGATTGGGTAACTGCTGTGTTGGATATCTGAACTCTAGCTTGCATGTTTTGGATCGCGTTTCGCTTAGCTACCGAATCATCTTTCCCGTCGCAACTACTTCGAGAGTTGGGTTGTGGCTCTAGTGTTTGGTCCGGTTCTGGAGTACGAGAGTGCCCGGAACGGAGTTGTTTTAGTATCATTCCACTCTAACTTGAGCCCAACAACCTCGAGAGGGGTGTTGAAGCTTGGTTAGAGGCACCCACTCTGAGAGGAGGGGTGTAGGGTGTTACTGCTACCACTTGTCTTACTGAAGTCTTATCCCTTGCATTACGCCTTAAACTGTAGTTTATCTTTCTATTTTCTGTTGCATGAAAATTCCTAAAAACTGCTAAATGATAAAATCTTAATCTTTCTTGTAACTCCAGTTGGAGATAGTTTTCTTTGATTTAATCGTGACAGCTTGTTGTTCCCCTTCGGGGAACTTTAATATCTCTTTATACCCACCAGAGTGTAGAGTGTCGATTCAGAGTCGTCAACACGACCCACCTTGTCCCTGTGTTCGACCCCGTATGACTACTTCGACCCCGTAAACAAAGTTGCAGGGGCCTAGAAGGATTCAGGTTATAAATGTGAAGGCTCGACTACCTCAAATGCACCTCCAATTTTAGGACGCGCGATTTAGGCCGGTCAGAGGTTCCCTTAAAATTTGAATTAAAAAGGAATTACGATTTGGGAGTTATTGCTTTTTCAAGTTATCCTCAAAATAGGAATTTTCTTGGATTTGGGGAAAATACTTTCCTTTGGATAAATCGCGTGGAATGTCAGCCGTTGGATCTCGATCCAACAGGCACCGCACATCCTCGAGTCCCAGTTGATCAAGGACTATAGAACGATCACAGGGGGACTTTCCCCTTTGCTTTCCAATCAATCCAGTGCATGTGCACTTATGATTTTTGTTCCATTAGGTTTGGGAGATCTTTATGAAGGATCTAGACCCAAGTTTTGCCGACTTTCATCGCGTATACCCGATATGCCCAATTGGGGTGTAGGACGTTTTAGTGGTGAGATTGGAAACCCAAAAAGAGACCCCCATAGCATATAAATAGACCCTCATGAGGTTTCTCTCACCCTCACGAACCTTGGTGGCAGATCCCTAGATCCTAGCAAGATCTCCCTCTCTCGGTTACCCTTGCTCCGACGAGCCCCATCCACGGCACCCCTACAAGTTCTAATTAGGAAGAAGAGGGGGATGATGAGTAGGAGTCATCGGATCGTGGAACACAGTGGGCCGGCACGAGATCTAACGATCGCAGGAGAAGCGCACATCTTTAGCTCGCTGAGTGGAGCGCTACGACGCGAGTCGTTGGATCAAGGGTCCATCGTGAACCCAGGATCATCCGACGATCAACCGCCAATGGCCACGTGCGCTACATGTGAGTGGAGCCGGTCTTTGCAGAGCGTCAGATTGATCAGTGGACCACGGCGCACCGATCCAACGATCTAGGAAATTCGGTAAATTCCCTCTCTGACCGAAATTACAGAATATAGTTTTCCTTGCAAAATTAATAGAAAATGCTAAGAATCTCATATGGAGAAACTTTACGCATAAAAGTTGTGTAGATAAATACGAGGAACATGATAAAAATACTTTGAGAATCTAGTTCTATCTAGTTTTGCAAAAGTACTTTAATTGGGTAGAAAAGTGTATTGAAAAGTAATTAGAAACCCTATTTGCATATAAAGGATGATTCTTTGTAACTTAATAGGTTAAATTGAGGATTATCAACCTATTAATTAATAACATGCAGTTTCCATCCATTTTGAATATAAATACGGTTAATTTAGGGTTTATGTCTATAAAAGAAAAGATAATGTATATGGAAACCCTAATTTAGGGTAAAAGAAGAAGAAAAACATGTTATTTTAGATTAAGGAAGTAAATTGCTAAATAATGACCCTAAAACTATTAAGAATCTTAAAAGGAGAGAACTTAAAGGTTTTAAGTAGATTTGATGAATTAGGGTTCTTTATAACTAAGAATGGAGGCAAAACCCTGATTTCCAAGGTAACCCTAAAATTGGAATAGAAACCCTAAGGAATATGATGAAATTGGGAAAATATTAATAAAAGGAAACTTGTACTTTTATTTTAGGGTTTCTGTGCACATTGCTTGCTTGTTTGGATTTTCTCTCTCTACATACTTGATTATGTATCCAAATTTGCAAGTACAGGTATGTGGTTACGCTTATGAATATCTCGAGTTAGTTTTCCGAGGTTTACCGAAGTTTTCATCGATATCATGAATTAATTGTTGGATGATTTTATTTCATGAAAACTATAATGTGGATATGACTATCACATAAGATATGTGCCTACTAGATCAGATCCTGGTCCCCTCTGTGGCTTATTAGCTGACCTAGTACATGGCTACCTATGGGGTAGGCCCATCAGGTCATTGGATGACTTAGTACATGGCTACCAATGGGGTAGTACCATCAAGTCACTTTGAGTTAGATATTGGGCTACCTTTGGGTAGTGCCATGCAACTCTACTACTTTATGTATTGGCTACCTATAAGGTAGGACCATGGGGGTAAGAATCTACCTAAAGAGAGGTAGCATGCAAGTCCACTGTAGGGACAACACAAAGTTGGGGGATAGGTAAGGATTGAGTAGTATGGCTTAAAACGTAATCTTGGTTGTTAAATAATTAATTGAATGATTACATTGTAACATAGTTGCACATTATTTGTTTCCCCCACATACCAGCTTCGGCTGACCGTCATTTTGTTTGTCGACGATTTAGGTACAAATCTTAAAAGTACAAACAGTAAAATGACACATTGTGAATTCAAGAATTAAAGAACAAGGAGGAACTAGTTAGAGTGGTTCAGTTGTGGTTAGAAGTTTAGTTTATTCCAAACTTATCAAAGGTATGCAAAATTTTATTTATTACAGCTTTTCATTTTAGTCTGTTAAAAGTTAATATTTGTTCTTAGTTATATGTCAAACCTTCGATCTGGAAATTATGGGTGCGGCTTCGACCTCTCAGTCTCCCTTAATTGGAGGTTACTGAAAGGTGGGGTCGTAACAGTTATGGCCGAACCAGACATGCCGTACCATTTACACCTCTGGGTTAGTTGCATGACAGTTGTGCATATATCTATTATGTGGTCAGTGTGATTGTAAGAATTTAAGTATATGATTTTTTTTATTGTGGGATAGCTTCATCAAGCCTTCTGTCAGAACCATGACACATAGTTAAGTGAGACTTGATGGATATGATACACCATTTCCTAATATGGAATTTGATTCATGGGGACTAGAAATGTCTTTTCTTGGCAGTTATTCCTGAGATCAGTAACTCGATGAGCATGAGTCATATTAGACATATCCAGTAACATGAATCTCAGGATGTCTTTGAGAGTCATACTATCAAGATATTCAAAAATTTATCTAGAATGTGGACTCAAGAGCAAGCAGCATTTATTGGAAGGTATAACATAGGAGATATCATTAGACTGGCACAATAACATATACATTACCTTAACTAGGGAGATATTGATAGAGAAAACATGGAAAACACATGGAATGTGCAAGATATTAATTGCATACACGAGATCTTCTTAGAAAAATGATCCACGCACACTAGGATTTAACATGAGAGTCAACATATTGCATTGATAATATGTAATAACATGATATTTGTTCTTTGTATCCATAGATCACAAAATGGAAGGATTATTTATTGTATCTAATAGCCTCAACAAGTGGGATAGTCTTCATCCTACCCCAAGATAGGGGAAAGCATTACTAGATACAAAACTAGGGATAGGGTGATGCGATGATTTCGAGTCGCATTTATAGACCTTTTTCATATGTGTTTTATGCTCTAATTAGTCATTTTTATGGATAATATTGCATAATTCACTCATTTCGGTCTTTGCCATCATTTTATGTCAAATTCCTTTAGTTGTATCATTTTGGGCATTATTTATCATATTATCATAATTTGTGTGGATTTATTTGGTCTTGTTTTGGAATTTCAGCAAAAACAAGTATCTGCTTCCGTCGATACCATCGACCAAGCCACAAGTTGCCAGCCGAGAAGAGCAGCACAGAGTCGATACCATCGACACACAAGTCGATGGCATCGAGATCCCTTCAGGTTGCTGGCCAGGAATCCGTCGATACCATCGACCCAAGTTGATGCCATCGACGCATGGAGGCTACAACGTCGCTAAACGACAACAACCGATGCTAAAGAGAGTCGATACCATCGACCCAAGTCGATGGTATCGAGATGATCACAAGCACTCAGACGAAAAGAAAAGAAGGCTGCCGCTAATACGCTGGGTCGATACCATCGACCCGCGTCGATGGTATCGATGCCGGCAGATATGCGTTGGATTCGTTTTGATCTCAATCGGACGGCTGGAGTTATTTGACGACCTAATTAGGGACTTATACCTAATGACAGCTGCCGAGAGGAAGGATCATCTCATTTTTTGCATTGCACGAGTGCCGAGGAAGGAGAAAAAGGAGTACAGATACCAGAAGCTCATCCTTGTCGATCCGGACGCTGCCGAAGACGAATTCCACCACCGACAGGCGGGGAAGCTCGTGTTCTACGCAAAGGATCCACCGGTTCTTCTCCGTTCAGGGGTTTTCCCACTTGTTTCACGTTTTTTTTATGAATTCCCCTATTTCTACCATGTATTCGTGTGAGATGAACATAAGAGGCTAAAACCCTCCATCTTTAGGACCGGGAGTAGCCCGGGAATGCATTGTATGACAATTTTATATTGATAATTCATATTTTCTCTCTGAAATCCGTGGTATAGTTTCGTTTTCTCCATATATATTGTTATGCCTGATCACCATAATAATAACTTAATGCCCTTAATCACTTCGACAGAAGGATTAACGGTTGAAAAGAGACGAAACCTACATTAATCGATAAATCCCTTGACAAAGGAGGTGTAAAATTAATGGTGGAAATTGAGAGACCGTTTGTAATGCACTTAGTTCAGGGGAATGATTACTACGACGGTGGAATCAACCTAAACCTAAGTAGTGAATTACACCACGACAGTGGGTAATTCTGTTTTCAGGCCACTACCCGGTTAGAGAGAGAAGAGTGAGGAATTATATAAAACCTAACACAATGTTGACCCGCGGTGAAACCGCAATCCTAAAGATACCCTTTTGAATTGATTAAATTAACATTTAATTGATTTTTTTCTTTGTTTCATTTTATTTTCTTTTAATTTCGACAACAAACCCTACTTTGTCATCCGGCCTAGCTGATTGCAATTAGTTAGTAGGAGTCTCCAATAATTCACGTATCCCTGTGTTCGACTCGGGCCTCACAAAGGCCTATATTACTCGACGTGTATACTTGCGTTTAAGCGCGTAGTAAAATACACGTCAAGTTTTTGGCGCCGTTGCCGGGGACACGGTGAATTATTGGCACTTTGAGTGCTAAGAGCGGCCACTCTAGGCCACATTTTTTTTATTATTATTTTTTTCTTTTGAAACAATTTTAAATATTCTTAAATTTCTCTATAATTGTGTTTACTCGTTCAAAGCATAGTATTGAACCCCGATTTTCTTTTTTTTCAGGTACTTTGCATGGTGCATACACGTAGCGCAGACTACGTGAATCGCACACCTGAGGTTCCACCTCCGGGACCAGAGGACGAGGATTACTACGAGCAAGATCACCAAAGCGACATAGATTCTGAATCTGAGCAAGAGCAAGCAGCAAAAATGGCCGAACCACAGATGATATGGGAGAAGATCAAAGCGTCTTCTTCATCAGCTTCAAAGGGGCCTATCAAGAAACAGGGGCTCAACATTCCAACCTACAAGATTGATCCAGTGTTGATTAACTTGGTTAAATCAAATGCATTTCACGGGTTGAAGAATGAGGACCCAGTGGCACACATCAGTCAGTTCGTTGAAAACTGTGATATGGTGAAGATAGACAGGTTCCCACAGGATGTTCTGTACCTCAAGTTGTTCCCAAGTTCCCTGGCAGGAGTAGCGAGAGAGTGGCTACATAACCTCGACGATGAGTTTGTTGAATCATGGGATCATATGGTGGAGGTTTTCTTCGAGAGGTTTTTCCCTCCTGAGAAGACCAACGACATGATTAGGAAGATTCACAATTTCACCCAACAGGCAGGTGAAACATATTCTGAGACCTGGGAGCGATTCCAGGTCATGTTGAGGAGATGTCCGCATCATGGACTGGACAAGGAGACACAGGGGAAGATCTTCTATTTTGCTCTCTCTGAGCATGATAGAAGTAACTTGGACTCAGCCGGTTTAGGATTTTTCTTAAATAACACTGATACGAGATGCTGGGAAATACTGAAGAACATGGCAAGGAAGCAATCTTGGGGAGAAAGAGAGAGAGGCCCAGTTGAGCAAGCAAGAGTTGCCAGTGAGTCAAAGGCAATGAGAGAGTTAAATGAGAAGATGGATCTTCTCGCAAAGAAGTTACTGCAAAAGGAAGGCAATGAGTCAGAAGATGAGGCTCAAGTCAAGTACATGAGGCAACAACAAGGGTACAGGAACAATGACTATTCATGGCAAAAGGACAAAAAGTTCTCATGGAAGGATCCGAACAATTTTCTGCAGGATCTGGATGCCAAGCCTGCACCAACCACAGAGGACAAGAGCACGGAGTTGCTCAATCAGGTCATCAAGCAAAACCAGGAGTTAATGAACACATTCGGGCAACAAATCAAGCAACAGGGTGAATATATGAACCAATTTGGGCAGACTTTACAGAGCCACGGGGGTCAAATGAGGACCATAGAGACCTCCATGGCGCAGATGGCGGCTGAAATTGCAAGTTTGAAGAAGCCAGCACATATGGGTTTTCCGGGGAACACCAATGTTCCCGGGGAAAACCAGCAGGCCAAGGCCATCTTACTGAGGAGCGGCAAGAAGGTGTTGAATCCAAGGACGGATGACACAAGCATACCGCAGGACAAAGTTCAAGATGCAACCACGAAGGAGAAGCCCACACCTGTCACAGAGCAAGCTGAAGACATAGCTGAGGAGGGCAATGAAGAACAAGCTACTGAGGAGGAACCACAGAAATTGACACCCTATGTGCCACCTCATCAAAGGGCACATACCGTTCCGGTCCCCTATCCGAATAGTGCAAAAGAAAGAAAGGTAGATGCACAATTCAAGAAATTTCTGGACAACTTTAGGAAACTTTCGGTCAATATTCCGTTATTGGAAGCGATTGAGCAAATCCCGTCATATGGGAAGTTCCTAAAAGATTTCATCACCAAGAAGAGGAAAATACCCGACACTGAGGTGGTGGTATTGAAGGAGCAAGTGAGTGCTTTTATTATGGGCACTTTGCCGCCGAAGAGACAGGATCCCGGATGTTTTAATATTTCTTGCTTTATCAGGAAGTTCAAATTCGGAGAGGCATTATGTGATTCTGGGGAAAGCATCAATTTGATGCCCCTTTCTACATTTAAAAAGTTGGGATTAAAGGAGTCAAGGCCAAGCAATATGACTATCCAATTGGCCGATAATTCTGTGGTGAAACCGTATGGGATCTGCGAAGATGTCTTGGTAAAGGTCGACCGATTTGTTTTTCCAGCTGATTTCGTGGTTATGGAAATGCAAGACGAGCACGGCAATGAGCTGCTACTTGGACGTCCATTCCAAGCTACAGCCGATATGATCTTGGAGATGGGTAGAGGTCGCTTGACCTTGGGCGTAGTGGATGATCGCTTTGAGATGGTCATGCCCACTAGCAATGTGTCTACTAAAGCAAAAGCACATTGTAACATGGTGAAACATGTGGAGCACAATATCTTACTTTGCCTTGGGAAGCCATTCTTGGACATGGCTCATGTGATGAGCAAGATGGATAATGGAACCTTAGCTGTAGACGTTATGGAGCAAACTAAAGTTGTCTCTTTATGCAAAGCTGTTGGGTTTCTGAATGATGAGAATGAGGACATTCCACCTTCTTGGGAGGATGATGTGATTATTACTTCAGTTTTTGATGCATATCCAGAATTGCCGTTGGAGGCGTGTTTGTTGAATGTCACCTATGACTGGATGCGGTGTACTTCACTCAAGGAGTGCGCCAAAATGCTTCAGATGCTTCCATGTTTCTACACGAGGCACTATGAAGATTTAGGTACACTTCCCCCACCGCTGCAATCATCTCTTATCTGCCCGCCAGAGTTGGAACTGAAGCCGGTGCCCCCACATCTTAAGTACGTCTTTCTAGCTGAGAAGGACAAGTTACCAGTTATTGTATCGGCTTACTTGAGTGCGGATGAGGAGGAGCAACTACTGATAGTGCTCAAGAACCACCGTGGAGCTTTTGGGTGGTCTGTTGCGGACATCAAGGGGATCTCCCCTACACTTTGCCAACACAAGATCCGACTCAAGGAGGGAGCCAAGCCAGTCATTCAGCCTCAAAGACGTCTAAATCCGAGCATGATGGAGGTTGTGAAGAAGGAAGTAATAAAACTTCTTGCTGCAGGGATCATATATGCCATATCAGATTCGATGTGGGTGAGTCCCACACAGGTAGTCCCTAAAAAGGGGGGAATTACTGTTACTAAAAATCTGCTGAATGAACCTGTCACCACCCGATTGGTAACTGGGTGGCGAGTTTGCATTGATTACCGCCGACTGAATGCCGCCACTCTTAAAGATCATTTTCCTTTGCCATTTATCGATCAGATTTTGGAACGTCTTGTCGTTCGGTCGCATTTTTGTTTTCTGGATGTGTATTCGGGGTATAACTAGATTTCTATTGATCCTTTGGATCAAGAGACGTCTACGTTCACTTGTCCCTATGGGACTTTTGCGTACCGACGTATGCCGTTTGGATTATGTAATACGCCGGCGACGTTTCAACGCTGCATGCTCGGCATATTCTCTAACATGGTGGAGCGTTGCCTTGAGGTTTTCATGGACGACTTCTCAGTTTATGGGGCGTCTTTTGATGAGTGTCTTTATAATTTGGACAAGGTGTTGCAGCATTGTGAGGATACACACTTGGTCCTCAATTGGGAGAAATGTCACATGATGGTGACGGAAGGAATAGTGCTTGGACACAAGGTGTCTAGCAAGGGTCTTGAGGTAGACCCAGTAAAAATTGAGGTGATTTGCAAGCTACCCCTACCAAATTCTGTAAAAGGGGTGAGAAGCTTTTTGGGACACGCCGGGTTTTATCGGCGATTCATCAAGGATTTTTCGAAAATTGCAAAACCTTTATCCGAATTGTTGGAAAAAGATGCGGTTTTTGATTTCAATGATAAGTGTCTTCACGCATTCAAAGTTTTGAAAGAAAGATTGATTTCGGCTCCGGTTGTTCAAACACCGGATTGGACAAAACCATTCGAATTGATGTGCGACGCTTCCGATTATGCAGTGGGAGCCGTTTTGGGGCAAAGGGTAGATAATAAGCCCGCTGTGATTTTCTACGCCTCCAAAACGCTTAATGATGCTCAATTGAACTATACAACTACAGAAAAAGAGTTACTTGCCGTCGTGTTTGCTTTTGAAAAATTTCGGCAGTACTTAGTGGGATCTAAAGTAGTTGTGTGGACCGATCACGCTGCGATAAAATATTTGATGGAGAAAAAAGATGTGAAGCCTAGACTCATTAGGTGGATCTTGCTTTTACAAGAATTTGATATTGAAATCAAGGACAAATCCGGAATTGAAAATGTGGTGGTTGATCACTTGTCTAGGTTAGAAAGGGTAGATGAAAAAGATTTGCACATACCCATAACCAAGACGTTTCCTGATGAACAACTTTTGAAAATTGATTCTAAGGAACCATGGTTTGCTGAAATTGTTAACTATTTGGCTTGCGGGATCATCTCGGAAGACTGGTCTTATCAAGAGAAAAAGAAATTCTTTCATTCTTTGAGATACTATTTTTGGGATGACCCAATTCTTTTGAAGCAGTGCAGGGATGGTATTCTACACAGGTGTGTGCCAGAGGTGGAGTACGAGAGTGCTCTCCACCATTGCCATGCGTCGCCTACGGGAGGACACCATGCTAGTTCACGGACAACAGCCAAAGTGTTGGAAAGCGGCCTTTATTGGCCAACTTTGTTCTGGGATGCCTACGAATTTGTAAGGCAATGTGACCCATGCCAGCGAGCAGGTAACATTTCGAAGAGACAAGAGATGCCCCTGAATGTATTTTAGGAAGTTGAGGTATTTGACTTGTGGGGCATAGACTTCATGGGACCCTTTGTGTCCTCAAATTCAAATTTATATATCTTGCTTGCTGTTGATTATGTGTCGAAGTGGGTGGAAGCAATCCCCACAAGGACTAATGATTCTAATGTAGTGTGCAGGTTTGTGAAGGAAAATATATTCTACAGGTTCGGGATACCCCGAATGATCATAAGTGATGGAGGCACACACTTCCGGAATCAGAAATTTTCGACACTTTTGAAGAAATATGGGGTTAAGCACAACATCGGCACCCCATATCATCCACAGACGCAAGGACAGGTGGACGTCTCAAATCGGGAAATCAAGAAGATTCTAGAACGGACAGTGGCATCCACAAGGAAAAATTGGAGTGCCCTACTACCGGACGCACTTTGGGCGTATAGAACGGCGTACAAAACACCTATAGGCACCACGCCTTTTAGGTTGGCGTATGGCCGGGCTTGCCACCTTCTGGTGGAGTTAGAGCACAAGGCCCATTGGGCGCTTCGAAGGCTGAATTTGAGTTATGATGAAGCCGGGAGAAAGAGGATGTTCGAGTTGAATGAACTAGATGAGTTACGCATGACGGCATATGAAAATGCCCGTATATACAAGGAGTGCACAAAACTGATCCACGATCGTCATATTGAGATGCGCACGTTCAAAAAGGGAGATAGCGTTCTATTGTTTAACTCCCGCCTCAAGTTGCATCCCGGGAAGCTGAAGTCCCGGTGGAGTGGACCATTCGTGGTAGAAGAGGTGAGACCGCACGGTGCGATTCTTGTGCGTGATGGAGATGCCACGTTCTTGGTGAACGGACAGCGGTTGAAGTTATATTTTGGTGAAAATTACAAGAGAAAAGTGAATGAGGTCAAACTCATTACACTTGTGGATGAATGAGATGCTGGAAAGACGTCTAGCCTAAGACGTTAAAGAAGGGCGCTTGTTGGGAGGCAACCCAACCATTGGTACAGTAGGATAGTTTAATTCTAGTCATAGATTGTTTTCATTTCGTTCAAATTCTAGTGTAAAGAAGATACCTTGATCCGTTTGTTTAATGTGCAGGCACAGGCAGGGTCGATACCATCGACACACTGGTCGATGGTATCGACATAGGTTCAGGTTGACAGCTGCAGAAATCGCTCTGAGTCGATACTATCGACGCTCCCGTCGATGGTATCGACATACCTACAGGCAGGTTGCACAATAATGGTCGATGGTATCGACATGCCAGTCGATACCATCGAGATCTCTGGAGAAGTTCAGAACGATTTGACTCAATCAACTCGATACCATCGACCCGCGTTGATGGTATCGACGGGTCAACAGTAGCACCGGCCAAGTCTATATAAGGAGAATTGCAACGTCATTTGACGTCACACCTTCAGAGCAAATTTCCTCCTTTGCGCCGAGCACTTCTACGAGCCCTCGAGACTCTGAAGAGAAGCAACATCGAGCAAGGATCTTCACCAAGCGGAGAATCACTGTTCCAGCTACCTGGAGGGCCCAACCGGGTTGCATCGGATCGTGAGTGGATCAAAGGCCGGGTATCGTTCTGGCTATTCAACATCAACTACAACAACACTCTTACGCAGTTCAACAACATCTTTAACTGGAACCACTCCCAACATGATTACCGGCACCCAGATTCCCGCACCGACTACGACAAGATCTTTGCCGAGCTAGTCACAGTGCCGGCGGGAAAGACAGTGAGCTACCACAATGTTGCGGTAGCGGACTTCGAGCATCCCTTCGTCCGGGTCTTACACCGGATGTTGAGCCTTACGTTCTTTGCTCAGAGCGATTTAGCATTGAGCAAGTTTCAGGAGAGTGATCTTTTCTTCCTCTACATGCTCCTGAAGCGACAAGAATGCAACTGGGGTGCGTTCTTTCTGTAGCGCATCCTGGCGGTGAAGAGGAGTACAAGGAAGGCTCCGATCCATTTTGGTGGGCTCATCACCAAATTGGCGATGTACTTGGGGCTGAATTTACAGTCCATGACTCCGATTTCCATGAGGAGTAAGGTGAATGTGCAGCATCTGCACCGTTCAAACCTTATCCTTCTCCGGGATGGGTTGGCGTACGCACACTGCCACGTCAACCATGCTTATCAGGAGTGCGCACTGCCGGACGCCGTCTTCCACATCGAGGGCGCATAGCACTTCCGGTGGCCGATCATAGCCGTCGAGTCCGATGAAGAAGAAGGTGGTAACGATGACCAAGAAGGCAAGGCTGAGGAGGAAGAGGAGGCTTTCACACCTCTTCGCGCATGAGTAGCACCACGGAAGCGTCCTAGGATACATCCAGGTGCGTCTTCATCACACCAGCCCCCGCCGCCATCACCACAGCCCTCGCATCCAGGCGAGGATGCCTACTCAATGCAGGGAATGTATACGATGCTACAGGACATACATCAGACACAGCAGCAGCATCTAGAGATGTATACCGGTATTCTGGATACTACGAACCGGTTACTTGACAACCAAAGGGTGATGTTCGAGAATGAACGTCTCCTCCTCGAAAACCAACAGCAGATACACAACCGGTTGCAAAGGATGGAGATGCAACAGGAGCCCTTTTATGACCACTACTGGAGTCAGAGCTACTTTGGAGGCTATCCACAGCCTCCGCCGAGGACCCATTACGATCCGAGCTTCCAGGGGGAGTATCCTTCTTGGGATCCTACGGCCCCACAGTACCCACCTCCGCCTCCACAAGAATGATCAGGGTATCTCTATTCCACTCTTAAGATTATTTTTGACTATGAGGCCATAGTCGAATTCAAGCTTAGGGGGGTAGCTGGAACAGCTCTATCTTTTCTTTTGTTGTTTTTAGTTTTTATTTTCTATTTGTTTCTTGCATTTTTTAGTTTTTTTTTTAGGATCCACATCTATCTAGTGTAACTGTGGAGGTCGTAAAAGTTTGTCATCTTGCTGTTAATTCATGGGAAATTTAAGGGAAATTTAAAAATTTTTGTGTCTTTGGATAGCTTGACTTGGTTGTCCTTGGGGAACTTATCCTATGAAAATGATTGATTATGTCAACTTTAAAGCAACATTTCACACCTATACTCCTTTTGACTCATGAAAAGTGGATAGTAATGGTTGTTTGAGCCTAACTTAACAAAATGGTAATGAGACCTTAATTGGATGTAAGAGAGAGAACCCCCCAAAGCACTACACAGGTCAGTAAGGAGGGACACATAATATCTTTCTAAGGTTCAGTCATTTAATCTTGTGTTCATTCCACGTCATTTTTCCATAATCCACCTAAGAATTGGAAGTAAAGTGCAATTTCAATTTCTTCTTGTGTGCATAGCATTTAGATAGGACTTGCATTGATATTTTCCAGACGTTTGCATCAAGAAAAAAATATATAGGGATTCATGCACATTCCTTTTAGGTGCATGTCATGTAGTTGCACTCATGATTTTCATGCATAAAGTACACTATGTATCTCAATTTTTCCTCAAAAGTGATCTAAACTGTTCCATACCTTCGAAATATTGCAAAGATTTCTAAGCATGAAGTAAATAGCCCAATACACTTATCTCTAAGCAATTATGGATACATGGGCTAAAGAGAAAAAAAATTTGGAAAAAAAAGTTAGAAAAAGAAAAAAAAAAGAGAATTTGGAAGAAAGTGGAATGAGAGGGAGAAAGGAACATGATATCACTCGCATTACAGGAATATTGAGTACATGTGGCTTACTTAGATTTCCATCTCATTTTGGGGTGGAAGGGTAGTGCCCACATCATTCCACCTAATTTTAGGCATTAGGGCATTTCTAATGTGCATTTGCATCATTTAGGACATTTTTGTTTTATGCATGTTGAATTTGTACAATACTTCCAAGTTCTTCCATGAACCACCCATTTCCATCCACCTGTTGCTCGGATTGGTAGGCCACCGTGAAATTCTCCTCACTAATGATTATCAGGAGAATTGCTTCCATGTAGATGGTAGTTAGGGCAAGCAACGTAGTATAGGCGATCACAAGATGCACCAATGCTGAATCGGAGAATTTTATTATGTTAACTGCCTTATATGATAGTGTTCATCGGTTTGAAGGATAATTTCTCTTATTGATGATTATTGTCGCCTTTAGGGTAATTACTGTTCTGTGGTTAGAGAAGGCCGGTTTGAGAACGTTCAGTGGGAGTCACATGGGATGTTGGGTTGGTGTGTTGATTTTTAGTTGACATCTGCAATTCTATTCTGAGGACTAGTTGCTCGAGGGAGAGAAATGTTTAAGCTTAGGGGAGTTTGATGCGATGATTTTGAGTCGCATTTATAGAACTTTTTCATATGTGTTTTATGCTCCAATTAGTCATTTTTATGGATAATATTGCATAATTCACTCATTTCGGTCTTTGCCATCATTTTATGTCAAATTCCTTTAGTTGTATCATTTTGAGCATTATTTATCATATTATCATAATTTGTGTGGATTTATTTGGTCTTGTTTTGGAATTTCAGGAAAAAAAAGTATCTGCTTCCGTCGATACCATCGACGGAAGTCGATACCATCGACCAAGCCACAAGTTGCCAGCCGAGAAGAGCAGCGCAGAGTCGATACCATCGAAACACAAGTCGATGGTATCGAGATGATCACAAGCACTCAGACGAAAAGAAAAGAAGGCTGCCGCTAATACGCTGGGTCGATACCATCGACCCGCGTCGATGGTATCGACGCCGGCAGATATGCGTTGGATTCATTTTGATCTCAATCGGACGGCTGGAGTTATTTGATGACCTAATTAGGGACTTATTACTAAGGACGGCTGCCGGGAGGGAGGATCATCTCAATTTTGCATTGCACGAGTGCCGAGGAAGGAGAAAAAGGAGAATGGAGACCAGAAGCTCATCCTTGTCGATCCGGACGCTGCCAAAGACGAATTCCACCACCGACAGGCGGGGAAGCTCGTGTTCTACGCGAAGGATCCACCGGTTCTTCTCCGTTCAGGGGTTTTCCCACTTGTTTCACGTTTTTGTTATGAATTCCCATATTTCTACCATGTATTCGTGTGAGATGAACATGAGAGGCTAAAAGCCTCCATCTTTAGGACCGGGAGTAGCCCGGGAATGCATTGTATGACAATTTTACATTGATAATTCATATTTTCTCTCTTAAATCCGTGGTATAGTTTCGTTTTCTCCATATATATTGTTATGTCTAATCACCATAATAATAACTTAATGCCCTTAATCACTTCGACAGAAGGATTAACGGTTGAAAAGAGACGAAACCTACATTAATCGATAAATCCCTTGACAAAGGAGGTGTAAAATTAATGGTGGAAACTGAGAGACCGTTTGTAATGCGCTTAGTTTAGGGGAATGATTACTACGACGGTGGAATCAACCTAAACCTAAGTAGTGAATTACACCACGACAGTGGGTAATTCTGTTTTCAGGCCACTACCCGGTTAGAGAGAGAAGAGTGAGGAATTATATAAAACCTAACACAATGTTGACCCGCGGTGAAACCGCAATCCTAAAGATACCCTTTTGAATTGATTAAATTAACATTTAATTGATTGTTTTCTTTGTTTCATTTTATTTTCTTTTAATTTCGACAACAAACCCTACTTTGTCATCCGGCCTAGATGATTGCAATTAGTTAGTAGGAGTCTCCAATAATTCACGTATCCCTGTGTTCGACTCGGGCCTCACAAAGGCCTATATTACTCGACGCGTATACTTGCGTTTAAGCGCGTAGTAAAATACACGTCAAGTTTTTTATTATTACTTCTGTTTTTGATGCATATCCAGAATTGTCGCTGGAGGCGTGTTTATTGAATGTCACCTATGACTGGATGCGGTGTACTTCACTCAAGGAGTGCGCCAAAATGCTTCAGATGCTTCCATGTTTCTACATGAGGCACTATGAAGATTTAGGTACACATCCCCCACCGCTGCAATCATCTCTTATCTGCCCGCCAGAGTTGGAACTGAAGCCGCTGCCCCCGCATCTTAATTACGTCTTTCTAGCTGAGAAGGACAAGTTACCGGTTATTGTATCAGCTTACTTGAGTGCGGATGAGGAGGAGCAACTACTGATAGTGCTCAAGAACCACCGTGGAGCTTTTGGGTGGTCTGTTGCGGACATCAAGGGGATCTCCCCTACACTTTGCCAACACAAGATCTGGCTCGAGGAGGGAGCCAAGCCAGTCATTCAGCCTCAAAGACGTCTAAATCCGAGCATGATGGAGGTTGTGAAGAAGGAAGTAATAAAACTTCTTGCTGCAGGGATCATATATGCCATATCAGATTCGACGTGGGTGAGTCCCACACAGGTAGTCCCTAAAAAGGGGGGAATTACTGTTACTAAAAATCTGCTGAATGAACCTATCACCACCCGATTGGTAACCGGGTGGCGAGTTTGCATTGATTACCGCCGACTGAATGCCGCCACTCTTAAAGATCATTTTCCTTTGCCATTTATCGATCAGATTTTGGAACGTCTTGCCGGTCGGTCGCATTTTTGTTTTCTGGATGGGTATTCGGGGTATAACCATATTTCTATTGATCCTTTGGATCAAGAGAAGTCTACGTTCACTTGTCCCTATGGGACTTTTGCGTAACGATGTATGCCGTTTGGATTATGTAATGCGCCGGCGACGTTTCAACGCTGCATGCTTGCCATATTCTCTGACATGGTGGAGCGTTGCCTTGAGGTTTTCATGGACGACTTCTCGGTTTATGGGGCGTCTTTTGATGAGTGTCTTTATAATTTGGACAAGGTGTTGCAGCGTTGTGAGGATACACACTTGGTCCTCAATTGGGAGAAATGTCACATGATGGTGACAGAAGGAATAGTGCTAGGACACAAGGTGTCTAGCAAGGGTCTTGAGGTAGACCCAGTAAAAATTGAGGTGATTTCCAAGCTACCCCCACCAAATTCTGTAAAAGGGGTGAGAAGCTTTTTGGGACACGCCGGGTTTTATCGGCGATTCATCAAAGATTTTTCGAAAATTGCAAAACCTTTATCTGAATTGTTGGAAAAAGATGCGGTTTTTGATTTCAATGATAAGTGTCTTCACGCATTCAAAGTTTTGAAAGAAAGATTGATTTCGGCTCCGGTTGTTCAAACACCGGATTGGACAAAACCATTCGAATTGATGTGCGACGCTTCCGATTATGCAGTGGGAGCCGTTTTGGGGCAAAGGGTAGATAATAAGCCCGCTGTGATTTTCTACGCCTCCAAAACGCTTAATGATGCTCAATTGAACTATACAACTACAGAAAAAGAGTTACTTGCCGTCGTGTTTGCTTTTGAAAAATTTCGGCAGTACTTAGTGGGATCTAAAGTAGTTGTGTGGACCGATCACGCTGCGATAAAATATTTGATGGAGAAAAAAGATGTGAAGCCTAGACTCATTAGGTGGATCTTGCTTTTACAAGAATTTGATATTGAAATCAAGGACAAATCCGGAATTGAAAATGTGGTGGCTGATCACTTGTCTACGTTAGAAAGGGTAGATGGAAAGATTTGCACATACCCATAACCGAGACGATTCCTGATGAACAACTTTTGAAAATTGATTCTAAGGAACCATGGTTTGCTGAAATTGTTAACTATTGGGCTTGCGGGATCATCCCGGAAGACTGGTCTTATCAAGAGAAAAAGAAATTCTTTCATTCTTTGAGATACTATTTTTGGGATGACCCAATTCTTTTGAAGCAGTGCAGGGATGGTATTCTACGTAGGTGTGTGCCGGAGGTGGAGTACGAGAGTGTTCTCCACCATTGCCATGCGTCGCCTACGGGGGGACACCATGCTAGTTCACGGACAGCAGCCAAAGTGTTGGAAAGCGGCCTTTATTGGCCAACTTTGTTCTGGGATGCCTACGAATTTGTAAGGCAATGTGACCCGTGCCAGCAAGCAGGTAACATTTTGAAGAGACAAGAGATGCCCCTGAATGTATTTCAGGAAGTTGAGGTATTTGACTTGTGGGGCATAGACTTCATGGGACCCTTTGTGTCCTCAAATTCAAATGTATATATCTTGCTTGCTGTTGATTATGTGTCGAAGTGGGTGGAAGCAATCCCCACAAGGACTAATGATTCTAATGTAGTATGCAGGTTTGTGAAGGAAAATATATTCTACAGGTTCGGGATACCCCGAATGATCATAAGTGATGGAGGCACACACTTCCGGAATCAGAAATTTTCGACACTTTTGAAGAAATATGGGGTTAAGCACAACATCGGCACCCCATATCATCCATAGACGCAAGGACAGGTGGAGGTCTCAAATCGGGAAATCAAGAAGATTCTAGAACGGACAGTGGCATCCACAAGGAAAAATTGGAGTGCCCTACTACCGGACGCACTTTGGGCGTATAGAACGGCGTACAAAACACCTATAGGCACCACGCCTTTTAGGTTGGCGTATGGCCGGGCTTGCCACCTTCCGGTGGAGTTAGAGCACAAGGCCCATTGGGTGCTTCGAAGGCTGAATTTGAGTTATGATGAAGCCGGGAGAAAGAGGATGTTCGAGTTGAATGAACTAGATGAGTTACGCATGACGGCATATGAAAATGCCCGCATATACAAGGAGTGCACAAAACTGATCCACGATTGTCATATTGAGAAGCGCACGTTCAAAAAGGGAGATAGCGTTCTATTGTTTAACTCCCGCCTCAAGTTGCATCCCGGGAAGTTGAAGTCCCGGTGGAGTGGACCATTCGTGGTAGAAGAGGTGAGACCGCACGGTGTGATTCTTGTGCGTTATGGAGATGCCACGTTCTTGGTGAACGGACAGCAGTTGAAGTTATATTTTGGTGAAAATTACAAGAGAAAAGTGAATGAGGTCAAACTCATTACACTTGTGGATGAATGAGATGCTGGAAAGACGTCTAGCCTAAGACGTTAAAGAAGGGCGCTTGTTGGGAGGCAACCCAACCATTGGTACATTAGGATAGTTTAATTCTAGTCATAGATTGTTTTCATTTCGTTCAAATTCTAGTGTAAAGAAGATACCTTGATCCGTTTGTTTAATGTGCAGGCACAGGCAGGGTCGATACCATCGACACACTGGTCGATGGTATCGACATAGGTTCAGGTTGACAGCTGCAGAAATTGCTCTGAGTCGATACTATCGATGCTCCCGTCGATGGTATCGACATACCTACAGGCAGGTTGCACAATAATGGTCGATGGTATCGACATGCCAGTCGATACCATCGAGATCTCTGGAGAAGTTTAGAACGATTTGACTCAGTCAACTCGATACCATCGACCCGCGTCGATGGTATCGACGGGTCGACAGTAGCGCCGGCCAAGTCTATATAAGGAGAATTGCAACGTCATTTGACGTCACACCTTCAGAGCAAACTTCCTCCTTTGCGCCGAGCACTTCTACGAGCCCTCGAGCAACTGAAGAGCAGCAACATCGAGCAAGGATCTTCACCGAGCGGAGAATCACTTCTCCATCTTCTCCGAGCTCTCTTCTTCTAATCCCATCTTTCTTGCAACAATGGTGCACGCCGTCGGATCATCGTCCTCGAGCGCGAATCCTATGGAGATCGTGGAGTTTGTTCCACCCCCTACTGCTTCAGTCTCACGTCCGCGCCTGTTTCACCCATCCGCGGAGGTGAGGAAGGTCTTTGAGGAAATCATGAAGCGGAAGATCGAGCCGACCCGGTATGTGGACCGGGGATTGATCCGCGATCTTGGATTCGAGGCCAACTTGGCCTATGTGCTGAAGGGTCAAGCACGCCACACCAGCATAAGGCCAGACGAGCTGGAGCGCCATGCGGATGGGCAGCCGTTCTTTGGCGAATGGCCCACCTACAAGGAATTGGTGGTGGAGTTTATGGCGTCCCTCGACGTCTGCGTCGTGCCCAACGACGTGGTTGCATTTGATCGTGAGTGGATCAAGGGCTGGGTATCGTTCCGGCTGTTCAACGTCAACTACAACATCACTCTTACGCAGTTCAACAACATCTTTAACTGGAACCACTCCCAACATGATCACCGACGCCCAGATTCCCGCACCGACTACGACAAGATCTTCGCCGAGCTAGTCACAGTGCCGGCGGGAAAGACAGTGAGCTACCACAATGTTGCGGTAGCGGACTTCGAGCATCCCTTCGTCTGGGTCTTACACTGGATGTTGAGCCTTACGTTCTTTTCTCGGAGCGATTTAGAATTGAGCAAGTTTCAGGAGAGCGATCGTTTCTTCCTCTACATGCTCCTGAAGCGACAAGAATGCAACTGGGGTGCGTTCTTTCTGCAGCGCGTCCTGGCGGTGAAGAGGAGTACAAGGAAGGCTCCGATCCATTTTGGTGGGCTCATCACCAAATTGGCGATGTACTTGGGGCTGAATTTACAGTCCATGACTCTGATTTCCACGAGGAGTAAGGTGAATGTGCAGCATCTGCACCGTTCAAACCTTATCCTTCTCCGGGATGGGTTGGCGTACGCACATTGCCACGTCAACCATGCTTATCAGGAGTGTGCACTGCCGGACGCCGTCTTCCACATCGAGGGCGCACAGCACTTCCGGTGGCCGATCATAGTCGTTGAGTCCGATGAAGAAGAAGGCGGTAACGATGACCAAGAAGGTGAGGCTGAGGAGGAAGAGGAGGCTTTCACACCTCTTCGCGCACGAGTAGCACCACGGAAGCGTCCTAGGATGCATCCGGGTGCGTCTTCATCATCCCAGCCCCCGCCGCAATCACCACAGCCCTCGCAGCCAGGCGAGGATGCCTACTCAATGCAGGGAATGTATATGATGTTGTAGGACATACATCAGACACAACAGCAGCATCTAGAGATGTATATCGGTATTCAGGATACTACAAACCGGTTACTTGACAACCAAATGGCGATGTTCGAGAATGAACGTCTCCTCCTCGACAACCAACAGCAGATACACAACCGGTTGCAAAGGATGGAGATGCAATAGGAGCCCTTTTATGACCACTACTGGAGTCAGAGATACTTTGGAGGCTATCCACAGCCTCCGCCGAGGACCCATTACGATCTGAGTTTCCAGGGGGAGTATCCTTCTTGGGATCCTACGGCCCCACAGTACCCACCTCTGCCTCCACAAGAATGATCAGGGTATCTCTGTTCCACTCTTAAGATTGTTTTTGACTATGACGCCATAGTCGAATTCAAGCTTAGGGGGGTAGCTGGAACAGCTCTATCTTTTCTTTTGTTGTTTTTAGTTTTAATTTGCTATTTGTTTCTTGCATTTTTAGTTTTTTTTTAGGATCCACATCTATCTAGTATAACTGTGGAGGTCGAAAAAGTTTGTCATCTTGCTGTTAATTCATGGGAAATTTAAGGGAAATTTAAAAATTTTTTGTGTCTTTGGATAGCTTGACTTGGTTGTCCTTGGGGAACTTATCCTATGAAAATGATTGATTATGTCAACTTTAAAGCAACATTTCACACCTATACTCCTTTTGACTCATGAAAAGTGGATAGTAACTGTTGTTTGAGCCTAACTTAACCAAATGGTAATAAGACCTTAATTGGATGTAAGAGAGAGAACCCTCCAAACCACTACACAGGTCAGTAAGGAGGGACACATAATATCTTTCTAAGGTTCAGTCATTTAATCTTGTGATCATTCCACGTCATTTTTCCTTAATCCACCTATGAATTGGAAGTAAAGTGCAGTTTCAATTTCTTCTTGTGTGCATAGCATTTAGATAGGACTTGCATTGATATTTTCCAGATGTTTGCATAAAGAAAAATATATATATATAGGGATTCATGCACATTCCTTTTAGGTGCATGTCATGTAGTTGCACTCATGATTTTCATGCATAAAGTACACTATGTATCTCAATTTTTCCTCAAAAGTGATCTAAACTGTTCCATACCTTCAAAATATTGCAAAGATTTCTAAGCATGAAGTAAATAGCCCAATACACTTATCTCTAAGCAATTATGGATATGTGGGCTAAAGAAAAAACAATTTGAAAAAAAAAAGTTAGAAAAAGAAAAAAAAAGAGAATTTGGAAGAAAGTGGAATGAGAGGGAGAAAGGAACATGATATCACTCGCATTACAGGAAAATTGAGTACATGTGGCTTACTTAGATTTCCATCTCATTTTGGGGTGGAAGGGTAGTGCACGCATCATTTCACCCAATTTTAGGCATTAGGGCATTTCTAATGTGCATTTGCATCATTTAGGACATTTTTGTTTTATGCATGTTGAATTTGTACAATACTTTCATGTTCTTCCATGAACCACCCATTTCCATCCACCCGTTGCTCGGATTGGTAGGCCACCGTGAAATTCTCCTCACTAATGATTATCAGGAGAATTGCTTCCATGTAGATGGTAGTTAGGGCGAGCAACGTAGTATAGGCGATCACAAGATGCACCAATGTTGAATCGGTGAATTTTATTATGTTAACTGCCTTATGTGATAGTGTTCATCGGTTTGAAGGATAATTTCTCTTATTGATGATTATTGTCGCCTTTAGGGTAATTACTATTCTGTGGTTAGAGAAGGCCGGTTTGAGAACGTTCAATGGGAGTCACATGGGATGTTGGGTTGGTGTGTTGATGTTGGGTCTGCGTCGTGCCCAACGACGTGGTTGCATCGGATCGTGAGTGGATCAAGGGCCGGGTATCGTTCCGGCTGTTCAACATCAACTACAACATCACTCTTACGCAGTTCAACAACATCTTTAACTGGAACCACTCCCAACATGATCACCGGCGCCCAGATTCCCGCACCGACTACGACAAGATCTTCGCCGAGCTAGTCACAGTGCCGGCGGGAAAGACAGTGAGCTACCACAATGCTGCGGTAGCGGACTTCGAGCATCCCTTCGTCCGGGTCTTACACCGGATGTTGATCCTTACGTTCTTTGCTCTGAGCGATTTAGCATTGAGCAAGTTTCAGGAGAGCGATCTTTTCTTCCTCTACATGCTCCTGAAGCGACAAGAATGCAACTGGGGTGCGTTCTTTCTGCAGCGCGTCCTGGCGGTGAAGAGGAGTACAAAGAAGGCTCGGATCCATTTTGATGGGCTCATCACCAAATTGGCGATGTACTTGGGGCTGAATTTACAGTCCATGACTCCGATTTCCACGAGGAGTAAGGTGAATGTGCAGCATCTGCACCGTTCAAACCTTATCCATCTTCGGGATGGGTTGGCGTACGCACACTGCCACGTCAACCATGCTTATCAGGAGTGCGCACTGCCGGACGCCGTCTTCCACATCGAGGGCGCACAGCACCTCCGGTGGCCGATCATAGCCGTCGAGTCCGATGAAGAAGAAGGCGGTAACGATGACCAAGAAGGCGATGCTGAGGAGGAAGAGGAGGCTTTCACACCTCTTCGCGCACGAGTAGCACCACGGAAGCGTCCTAGGATGCATCCGGGTGCGTCTTCATCATCCCATCCCCCGCCGCAATCACCACAGCCCTCGCAGCCAGGCGAGGATGCCTACTCAATGCAGGGAATGTATATGATGCTGTAGGACATACATCAGACACAGCAGCAGCATCTAGAGATGTATATCGGTATTCAGGATACTACGAACCGGTTACTTGACAACCAAAGGGCGATGTTCGAGAATGAATGTCTCCTCCTCGACAACCAACGACAGATACACAACCGGTTGCAAAGGATGGAGATGCAACAGGAGCCCTTTTATGACCACTACTGGAGTCAGAGCTACTTTGGAGGCTGTCCACAGCCTCCGCCGAGGACCCATTACGATCCGAGTTTCCAGGGGGAGTATCCTTCTTGGGATCCTACGGCCCCACAGTACCCACCTCCGCCTCCACAAGAATGATCAGGGTATCTCTGTTCCACTCTTAAGATTGTTTTTGACTATGAGGCCATAGTCGAATTCAAGCTTAGGAGGGTAGCTGGAACAGCTCTATCTTTTCTTTTGTTGTTTTTCGTTTTTATTTACTATTTGTTTCTTGCATTTTTAGTTTTTTTTAGGATCCACATCTATCTAGTGTAACTGTGGAGGTCGAAAAAGTTTGTCATCTTGCTGTTAATTCATGGGAAATTTAAGGGAAATTTAAAATTTTTTTGTGTCTTTGGATAGCTTGACTTGGTTGTCCTTGGGGAACTTATCCTATGAAAATGATTGATTATGTCAACTTTAAAGCAACATTTCACACCTATACTCCTTTTGACTCATGAAAAGTGGATAGTAACTATTGTTTGAGCCTAACTTAACCAAATGGTAATGAGACCTTAATTGTATGTGAGAGAGAGAACCCTCCAAACCACTACACAGGTCAGTAAGGAGGGACACATAATATCTTTCTAAGGTTCAGTCATTTAATCTTGTGATCATTCCACGTCATTTTTCCATAATCCACCTATGAATTGGAAGTAAAGTGCAGTTTCAATTTCTTCTTGTGTGCATAGCATTTAGATAGGACTTGCATTGATATTTTCCAGACGTTTGCATAAAGAAAAAAAAATATATATAGGGATTCATGCACATTCCTTTTAGGTGCATGTCATGTAGTTGCACTCATGATTTTCATGCATAAAGTACACTATGTATCTCAATTTTTCCTCAAAAGTGATCTAAATTGTTCCATACCTTCAAAATATTGCAAAGATTTCTAAGCATGAAGTAAATAGCCCAATACACTTATCTCTAAGCAATTATGGATACGTGGGCTAAAGAAAAAACAATTTGAAAAAAAAAAGTTAGAAAAAGAAAAAAAAAGAGAATTTGGAAGAAAGTGGAATGAGAGGGAGAAAGGAACATGATATCACTCGCATTACAGGAAAATTGAGTACATGTGGCTTACTTAGATTTCCATCTCATTTTGGGGTGGAAGGGTAGTGCACGCATCATTTCACCCAATTTTAGGCATTAGGGCATTTCTAATGTGCATTTGCATCATTTAGGACATTTTTGTTTTATGCATGTTGAATTTGTACAATACTTCCAAGTTCTTCCATGAACCACCCATTTCCATCCACCCGTTGCTCGGATTCGTAGGCCACCGTGAAATTCTCCTCACTAATGATTATCAGGAGAATTTCTTCCATGTAGATGGTAGTTAGGGCGAGCAACGTAGTATAGGCGATCACAAGATGCACCAATGTTGAATCGGTAAATTTTATTATGTTAACTGCCTTATGTGATAGTGTTCATCGGTTTGAAGGATAATTTCTCTTATTGATGATTATTGTCGCCTTTAGGGTAATTACTGTTCTGTGGTTAGAGAAGGCCGGTTTGAGAACGTTCAGTGGGAGTCACATGGGATGTTGGGTTGGTGTGTTGATGTTGGGTCTGCGTCGTGCCCAACGACGTGGTTGCATCGGATCGTGAGTGGATCAAGGGCCGGGTATCGTTCCGGCTGTTCAACATCAACTACAACATCACTCTTACGCAGTTCAACAACATCTTTAACTGGAACCACTCCCAACATGATCACCAGCGCCCAGATTCCCGCACCGACTATGACAAGATCTTCGCCGAGCTAGTCACAGTGCCGGCGGGAAAGACAGTGAGCTACCACAATGCTGCGGTAGCGGACTTCGAGCATCCCTTCGTCCGGGTCTTACACCGGATGTTGAGCCTTACGTTCTTTGCTCGGAGCGATTTAGCATTGAGCAAGTTTCAAGAGAGCGATCTTTTCTTCCTCTACATGCTCCTGAAGCGACAAGAATGCAACTGGGGTGCGTTCTTTCTGCAGCGCGTCCTGGCGGTGAAGAGGAGTACAAGGAAGGCTCCGATCCATTTTGGTGGGCTCATCACCAAATTGGCGATGTACTTGGGGCTGAATTTACAGTCCATGACTCCGATTTCCACGAGGAGTAAGGTGAATGTGCAACATCTGCACCGTTCAAACCTTATCCTTCTCCGGGATGGGTTGGCGTACGCACACTGCCATGTCAACCATGCTTATCAGGAGTGCGCACTGCCGGACGCCGTCTTCCACATCGAGGGCGCACAGCACTTCCGGTGGCCGATCATAGACGTCGAGTCCGATGAAGAAGAAGGCGGTAACGATGACCAAGAAGGCGAGGGTGAGGAGGAAGAGGAGGCTTTCACACCTCTTCACGCACGAGTAGCACCACGGAAGCGTCCTAGGATGCATCCAGGTGCGTCTTCATCATCCCAGCCCCCGCCGCAATCACCACAGCCCTCGCAGCCAGGCGAGGATGCCTACTCAATGCAGGGAATGTATATGATGCTGTAGGACATACATCAGACACAGCAGCAGCATCTAGAGATGTATATCGGTATTCAGGATACTACGAACCGGTTACTTGACAACCAAAGGGCGATGTTCGAGAATGAACGTCTCCTCCTCGACAACCAACAGCAGATACACAACCGGTTGCAAAGGATGGAGATGCAACAGGAGCCCTTTTATGACCACTACTGGAGTCAGAGCTACTTTGGAGGCTATCCACAGCCTCCGCCGAGGACCCATTACGATCCGAGTTTCCAGGGGGAGTATCCTTCTTGGGATCCTACGGCCCCACAGTACCCACCTCCGCCTCCACAAGAATGATCAAGGTATCTCTGTTCCACTCTTAAGATTGTTTTTGACTATGAGGCCATAGTCGAATTCAAGCTTAGGAGGGTAGCTGGAACAGCTCTATCTTTTCTTTTGTTGTTTTTAGTTTTTATTTGCTATTTGTTTCTTGCATTTTTAGTTTTTTTTTAGGATCCATATCTATCTAGTGTAACTGTGGAGGTCGAAAAAGTTTGTCATCTTGCTGTTAATTCATGGGAAATTTAAGGGAAATTTAAAAAATTTTTGTGTCTTTGGATAGCTTGACTTGGTTGTCCTTGGGGAACTTATCCTATGAAAATGATTGATTATGTCAACTTTAAAGCAACATTTCACACCTATACTCCTTTTGACTCATGAAAAGTGGATAGTAACTGTTGTTTGAGCCTAACTTAACCAAATGGTAATGAGACCTTAATTGTATGTAAGAGAGAGAACCCTCCAAACCACTACACAGGTCAGTAAGGAGGGACACATAATATCTTTCTAAGGTTCAGTCATTTAATCTTGTGATCATTCCACGTCATTTTTCCATAATCCACCTATGAATTGGAAGTAAAGTGCAGTTTCAATTTCTTCTTGTGTGCATAGCATTTAGATAGGACTTGCATTGATATTTTCCAGACGTTTGCATAAATAAAAAAATATATATATAGGGATTCATGCACATTCCTTTTAGGTGCATGTCATGTAGTTGCACTCATGATTTTCATGCATAAAGTACACTATGTATCTCAATTTTTCCTCAAAAGTGATCTAAACTGTTCCATACCTTCAAAATATTGCAAAGATTTCTAAGCATGAAGTAAATAGCCCAATACAATTATCTCTAAGCAATTATGGATACGTGGGCTAAAGAAAAAACAATTTGAAAAAAAAAAGTTAGAAAAAGAAAAAAAAAAGAGAATTTGGAAGAAAGTGGAATGAGAGGGAGAAAGGAACATGATATCACTCGCATTACAGGAAAATTGAATACATGTGGCTTACTTAGATTTCCATCTCATTTTGGGGTGGAAGGGTAGTGCACGCATCATTTCACCCAATTTTAGGCATTAGGGCATTTCTAATGTGCATTTGCATCATTTAGGACATTTTTGTTTTATGCATGTTAAATTTGTACAATACTTCCAAGTTCTTCCATGAACCACCCATTTCCATCCACCCGTTGCTCGGATTCGTAGGCCACCGTGAAATTCTCCTCACTAATGATTATGAGGAGAATTTCTTCCATGTAGATGGTAGTTAGGGCGAGCAACGTAGTATAGGCGATCACAAGATGCACCAATGTTGAATCGGTAAATTTTATTATGTTAACTGCCTTATGTGATAGTGTTCATCAGTTTGAAGGATAATTTCTCTTATTGATGATTATTGTCGCCTTTAGGGTAATTACTGTTCTGTGGTTAGAGAAGGCCGGTTTGAGAACGTTCAGTGGGAGTCACATGGGATGTTGGGTTGGTGTGTTGATGTTGGGTCTGCGTCGTGCCCAACGACGTGGTTGCATCGGATCGTGAGTGGATCAAGGGCCGGGTATCGTTCCGGCTGTTCAACATCAACTACAACATCACTCTTACGCAGTTCAACAACATCTTTAACTGGAACCACTCCCAACATGATCACCGGCGCCCAGATTCCCGCACCGACTACGACAAGATCTTCGCCGAGCTAGTCACAGTGCCGGCGGGAAAGACAGTGAGCTACCACAATGCTGCGGTAGCAGACTTCGAGCATCCCTTCGTCCGGGTCTTACACCGGATGTTGAGCCTTACGTTCCTTGCTCGGAGCGATTTAGCATTGAGCAAGTTTCAGGAGAGCGATCTTTTCTTTTCGTCTGAGTGCTTGTGATCATCTCGATACCATCGACTTGGGTCGATGGTATCGACTCTCTTTAGCGTCGGTTGAGAACGTTCAGTGGGAGTCACATGGGATGTTGGGTTGGTGTGTTGATGTCTGAGTGCTTGTGATCATCTCGATACCATGGATAATATTATCCCAACGATGTGTATTTTACTACATGCTTAAACGCAAGTATACGCGTCGAGTAATATAGGCCTTTGTGAGGCCCGAGTCGAACACAGGGATACGTGAATTATTGGAGACTCCTACTAACTAATTGCAATCAGCTAGGCCGGATGACAAAGTAGGGTTTGTTGTCGAAATTAAAAGAAAATTGAATGAAACAAAGAAAACAATCAATTAAATGTTAATTTAATCAATTCAAAAGGGTATCTTTAGGATTGCGGTTTCACCGCGGGTCAACATTGTGTTAGGTTTTATATAATTCCTCACTCTTCTCTCTCTAACTGGGTAGTGGCCTGAAAACAGAATTACCCACTGTCGTGGTGTAATTCACTACTTAGGTTTAGGTTGATTCCACCGTCGTAGTAATCATTCCCCTAAACTAAGCGCATTACAAACGGTCTCTTAGTTTCCACCATTAATTTTACACCTCCTTTGTCAAGGGATTTATCGATTAATGTAGGTTTCGTCTCTTTTCAACCGTTAATCCTTCTGTCGAAGTGATTAAGGGCATTAAGTTATTATTATGGTGATCAGGCATAACAATATATATGGAGAAAACGAAACTATACCGTGGATTTCAGAGAGAAAATATGAATTATCAATATAAAATTGTCATACAATGCATTCCCGGGCTACTCCCGGTCCTAAAGATGGAGGGTTTTAGCCTCTCATGTTTATCTCACACGAATACATGGTAGAAATAGGGGAATTCATAAAAAAAATGTGAAACAAGTGGGAAAACCCCTGAACGGAGAAGAACCGGTGGATCCTTTGCGTAGAACACGAGCTTCCCCGCCTGTCGGTGGTGGAATTCGTCTTCGGCAGCGTCCGGATCGACAAGGATGAGCTTCTGGTCTCCATTCTCCTTTTTCTCCTTCCTCGGCACTCGTGTAATGCAAAAAATGAGATGATCGTTCCTCCCGGCAGCTGTCATTAGGTATAAGTCCCTAATTAGGTCGTCAAATAACTCCAGCCGTCCGATTGAGATCAAAATGAATCTAACGCATATCTGCCGGCGTCGATACCATCGACGCGGGTCGATGGTATCGACCCAGCGTATTAGCGGCAGCCTTCTTTTCTTTTCGTCTGAGTGCTTGTGATCATCTCGATACCATCGACTTGGGTCGATGGTATCGACTCTCTTTAGCGTCGGTTGTTGTCGTTTAGCGACGCTGTAGCCTCCGTGCGTCGATGGCATCGACTTGGGTCGATGGTATCGACAGATTCCTTGCCAGCAACCTGAAGGGATCTCGATGCCATCGACTTGTGTGTCGATGGTATTGACTCTGCGCTGCTCTTCTCGGCTGGCAACTTGTGGCTTGGTCGATGGTATCGACTTCCGTCGATGGTATCGACGGAAGCAGATACTTGTTTTTCCTGAAATTCCAAAACAAGACCAAATAAATCCACACAAATTATGATAATATGATAAATAATGCTCAAAATGATACAACTAAAGGAATTTGACATAAAATGATGGCAAAGACCGAAATGAGTGAATTATGCAATATTATCCATAAAAATGACTAATTAGAGCATAAAACACACATGAAAAAGTTCTATAAATGCGACTCAAAATCATCGCATCAAACTCCCCTAAGCTTAAACATTGCTCGCCCTCGAGCAACTAGTCCTTAGAATAGAATTGCAGATGTCAACTAAAAATCAACACACCAACCCAAAATCCCACTAAGTACTGCCGAAATTTTTCAAAAGCAAACACGACGGCAAGTAACTCTTTTTCTGTAGTTGTATAGTTCAATTGAGCATCATTAAGCATTTTGGAGGCGTAGAAAATCACAGCGGGCTTATTATCTACCCTTTGCCCCAAAACGGCTCCCACTGCATAATCGGAAGCGTCGCACATCAATTCGAATGGTTTTGTTTAATCCGGTGTTTGAACAACCAGAGCCGAAATCAATCTTTCTTTCAAAACTTTGAATGCGTGAAGACACTTATCATTGAAATCAAAAACCGCATCTTTTTCCAACAATTTGGATAAAGGTTTTGCAATTTTTGAAAAATCCTTGATGAATCGCCGATAAAACCCGACGTGTCCCAAAAAGCTTCTCACCCCTTTTACAGAATTTGGTGGGGGTAGCTTGGAAATCACCTCAATTTTTACTGAGTCTACCTCAAGACCCTTGCTAGACACCTTGTGTCCTAGCACTATTCCTTCCGTCACCATCATGTGACATTTCTCCCAATTGAGGACCAAGTGTGTATCCTCACAACGCTGCAACACCTTGTCCAAATTATAAAGACACTCATCAAAAGACGCCCCATAAACCGAGAAGTCGTCCATGAAAACCTCAAGGCAACGCTCCACCATGTCAGAGAATATGGCGAGCATGCAGCGTTGAAACGTCGCCGACGCATTACATAATCCAAACGACATACGTCGGTACGCAAAAGTCCCATAGGGGCAAGTGAACGTATACTTCTCTTAATCCAAAGGATCAATAGAAATATGGTTATACCCCAAATACCCATCCAGAAAACAAAAATGCGACCGACCGGCAAGACGTTCCAAAATCTGATCGATAAATGGCAAAGGAAAATGATCTTTAAGAGTGGCGGCATTCAGTCGGCGGTAATCAATGCAAACTCGCCACCCGGTTACCAATCGGGTGGTGACAGGTTCATTCAGCAGATTTTTAGTAACAGTAATTCCCCCCTTTTTAGGGACTACCTGTGTGGGACTCACCCACGTCGAATCTGATATGGCATATATGATCCCTGCAGCAAGAAGTTTTATTACTTCCTTCTTCTCAACCTCCATCATGCTCGGATTTAGACGTCTTTGAGGCTGAATGACTGGCTTGGCTCCCTCCTCGAGCCAGATCTTGTGTTGGCAAAGTGTAGGGGAGATCCCCTTGATGTCCGCAATAGACCACACAAAAGCTCCACGGTGGTTCTTGAGCACTATCAGTAGTTGCTCCTCCTCATCCGCACTCAAGTAAGCCGATACAATAACCGGTAACTTGTCCTTCTCAGCTAGAAAGACGTACTTAAGATGCGGGGGCAGCGGCTTCAGTTCCAACTCTGGCGGGCAGATAAGAGATGATTGCAGCGGTGGGGGAAGTGTACCTAAATCTTCATAGTGCCTCGTGTAGAAACATGGAAGCATCTGAAGCATTTTGGCGCACTCCTTGAGTGAAGTACACCGCATCCAGTCATAGGTGACATTCAACAAACACGCCTCCAACGGCAATTCTGGATATGCATCAAAAACTGAAGTAATAATCGCATCATCCTCCCAAGAAGGTGGAATGTCCTCATTCTCATCATTCGGAAACCCAACAGCTTTGCATAAAGAGACAACTTTAGTTTGCTCCATAACGTCTACAACTAAGGTTCCATTATCCATCTTGCTCATCACATGAGCCATGTCCAAGAATGGCTTCCCAAGGCAAAGTGAGATATTGTGCTCCACATGTTTCACCATGTTACAATGTGCTTTTGCTTTAGTAGACGAATTGCTAGTGGGCATGACCATCTCAAAGCGATCATCCGCTATGCCCAAGGTCAAGCGACCTCTACCCATCTCCAAGATCATATCGGCTGTAGCTTGGAATGGACGTCCAAGTAGCAGCTCATTGCCGTGCTCGTCTTGCATTTCCATAACCACGAAATCAGCTGGAAAAACAAATCGGTCGACCTTTACCAAGACATCTTCGCAGATCCCATACGGTTTCACCACAGAATTATCGGCCAATTGGATAGTCATATTGCTTGGCCTTGACTCCTTTAATCCCAGCTTTTTAAATGTAGAAAGGGGCATCAAATTGATGCTTGCCCCAGAATCACATAATGCCTCTCCAAATTTGAACTTCCCGATAAAGCAAGAAATATTAAAACATCCGGGATCCTGTCTCTTCGGCGACAAAGTGCCCATAATAAAAGCACTCACTTGCTCCTTCAATACCACCACCTCAGTGTCGGGTATTTTCCTCTTCTTGGTAATGACATCTTTTAGGAACTTCCTGTATGACGGGATTTTCTCAATCGCTTCCAACAACGGAATATTGACCGAAATTTTTCTAAAGCTGTCCAGAAATTTCTTGAATTGTGCATCTACCTTTCTTGCCTTTGCACTATTCGGATAGGGGACCGGAACGGTATGTGCCCTTTGATGAGGTGGCACATAGGGTGTCAATTTCTGCGGTTCCTTCTCAGTAGCTTGTTCTTCATTGCCCTCCTTAGCTATGTCTTCAGCTTGCTCTGTGACAGGTGTGGGCTTCTCCTTCGTGGTTGCATCTTCAACTTTGTCCTGCGGTATGCTTGTGTCATCCGTCCTTGGATTCAACACCTTCTTGCCGCTCCTCAGTAAGATGGCCTTGGCCTGCTGGTTTCCCCCGGGAACATTGGTGTTCCCCGGAAAACCTGGATGTGCTGGCTTCTTCAAACTTGCAATTTCAGCCGCCATCTGCGCCATGGAGGTCTCTATGGTCCTCATTTGAGCCCCGTGGCTCTGCAAAGTCTACCCAAATTGGTTCATATATTCACCCTGTTGCTTGATTTGTTGCCCGAATGTGTTCATTAACTCCTGGTTTTGCTTGATGACCTGATTGAGCAACTCCGTGCTCTTGTCCTCTGTGGTTGGTGCAGGCTTGGCGTCCGGATCCTGCAGAAAATTGTTCGGATCCTTCCATGAGAACTTTTTGTCCTTTCGCCATGAATAGTCATTGTTCCTGTACCCTTGCTGTTGCCTCATGTACTTGACTTGAGCCTCATCTTCTGACTCATTGCCTTCCTTTTGTAGTAACTTCTTTGCGATAAGATCCATCTTCTCATTTAACTCTCTCATTGCCTTTGAATCACTGGCAACTCTTGCTTGCTCAATTGGGCCTCTCTCTATTTCTCCCCAAGATTGCTTCCTTGCCATGTTCTTCAGTATTTCCCAGCATCTCGTATCAGTGTTATTTAAGAAAAATCCTGAACCGGCTGAGTCCAAGTTACTTCTATCATGCTCGGAGAGAGAAAAATAGAAGATCTTCACATGTGTCTCCTTGTCCAGTCCATGATGCGGACATCTCCTCAACATGACCTGGAATCGCTCCCAGGTCTCAGAATATGTTTCACCCGCCTGTTGGGTGAAATTGTGAATCTTCCTAATCATGTCGTTGGTCTTCTCAGGAGGGAAAAACCTCTCGAAGAAAACCTCCACCATATGATCCCATGATTCAACAAACTCATCGTCGAGGTTATGTAGCCACTCTCTCGCTACTCCTGCCAGGGAACTTGGGAACAACTTGAGGTACAAAACATCCTGTGGGAACCTGTCTATCTTCACCATATCGCAGTTTTCAACGAACTGACTGATGTGTGCCACTGGGTCCTCATTCTTCAACCCGTGAAATGCATTTGATTTAACCAAGTTAATCAACGCTGGATCAATCTTGTAGGTTGGAATGTTGAGCCCCTGTTTCTTGATAGGCCCCTTTGAAGCTGATGAAGAAGACGCTTTGATCTTCTCCCATATCGTCTGTGGTTCGGCCATTTCTGCTGCTTGCTCTTGCTCAGATTCAGAATCTATGTCGCTTTGGTGATCTTACTCGTAGTAATCCTCGTCCTCTGGTCCCGGAGGTGGAACCTCAGGTGTGCAATTCGCGTAGTCTGCGCTACGTGTATGCACCATGCAAAGTACCTGAAAAAAAAGAAAATCGGGGTTCAGTACTATGCTTTGAACGAGTAAACACAATTATAGAGAAATTTAAGAATATTTAAAATTGTTTCAAAAGAAAAAAAATAATTAAAAAAAATGTGGCCTAGAGTGGCCGCTCTTAGCACTCAAAGTGCCAATAATTCGCCGTGTCCCCGGCAACGGCACCAAAAACTTGACGTGTATTTTACTACGCGCTTAAACGCAAGTATACGCGTCGAGTAATATAGGCCTTTGTGAGGCCCGAGTCGAACACAGGGATACGTGAATTATTGGAGACTCCTACTAACTAATTGCAATCAGCTAGGCCGGATGACAAAGTAGGGTTTGTTGTCAAAATTAAAAGAAAATAAAATGAAACAAAGAAAACAATCAATTAAATGTTAATTTAATCAATTCAAAAGGGTATCTTTAGGATTGCAGTTTCACCGCGGGTCAACATTGTGTTAGGTTTTATATAATTCCTCACTCTTCTCTCTCTAACCGGGTAGTGGCCTGAAAACAGAATTACCCACTGTCGTGGTGTAATTCACTACTTAGGTTTAGGTTGATTCCACCGTCGTAGTAATCATTCCCCTAAACTAAGCGCATTACAAACGGTCTCTCAGTTTCCACCATTAATTTTACACCTCCTTTGTCAAGGGATTTATCGATTAATGTAGGTTTCATCTCTTTTCAACCGTTAATCCTTCTATCGAAGTGATTAAGGGCATTAAGTTATTATTATGGTGATCAGGCATAACAATATATATGGAGAAAACAAAACTATACCACGGATTTCAGAGAGAAAATATGAATTATCAATATAAAATTATCATACAATGCATTCCCGGGCTACTCTCGGTCCTAAAGATGGAGGGTTTTAGCCTCTCATGTTCATCTCACACGAATACATGGTAGAAATAGGGGAATTCATAAAAAAAACGTGAAACAAGTGGGAAAACCCCTGAACGGAGAAGAACCGGTGGATCCTTTGCGTAGAACACGAGCTTCCCCGCCTGTCGGTGGTGGAATTCGTCTTCGGCAGCGTCCGGATCGACAAGGATGAGCTTCTGGTCTCCGTTCTCCTTTTTCTCCTTCCTCGGCACTCGTGCAATGCAAAAAATGAGATGATCCTTCCTCCCGGCAGCCGTCATTAGGTATAAGTCCCTAATTAGGTCGTCAAATAACTCCAGCCGTCCGATTGAGATCAAAACGAATCCAACGCATATCTGCCGGCGTCGATACCATCGACGCGGGTCGATGGTATCGACCCAGCGTATTAGCGGCAACCTTCTTTTCTTTTCGTCTGAGTTCGTGTGATCATCTCGATACCATCGACTTGGGCCGATGGTATCGACTCTCTTTAGCGTCGGTTGTTGTCGTTTAGCGACGCTGTAGCCTCCATGCGTCGATGGCATCAACTTGGGTCGATGGTATCGACGGATTCCTTGCCAGCAACCTGAAGGGATCTCGATGCCATCGACTTGTGTGTCGATGGTATCGACTCTGCGCTGCTCTTCTCGGCTGGCAACTTGTGGCTTGGTCGATGGTATCGACTTCCGTCGATGGTATCGACGGAAGCAGATACTTGTTTTTCCTGAAATTCCAAAACAAGACCAAATAAATCCACACAAATTATGCTAATATGATAAATAATGCTCAAAATGATACAACTAAAGGAATTTGACATAAAATGATGGAAAAGACCGAAATGAGTGAATTATGCAATATTATCCATAAAATGACTAATTAGAGCATAAAACACATATGAAAAAGGTCTATAAATGCGACTCGAAATCATCGCATCAAACTACGCGCGTGTATTTTACTTGCGTTGACGCTGTAAAATACTTGTGTTTATTTGAGAACGTTCAGTGGGAGTCACATGGGATGTTGGGTTGGTGTGTTGATGTTGGGTCTGCGTCGTGCCCAACGACGTGGTTGCATCGGATCGTGAGTGGATCAAGGGCCGGGTATCGTTCCGGCTGTTCAACATCAACTACAACATCACTCTTACGCAGTTCAACAACATCTTTAACTGGAACCACTCCGATCATGATCACCGGCGCCCAGATTCCCGCACCGACTACGACAAGATCTTCGCCGAGCTAGTCATTGTGCCGGCGGGAAAGACAGTGAGCTACCACAATGCTACGGTAGCGGACTTCGAGCATCCCTTCGTCCGGGTCTTACACCGGATGTGGAGCCTTACGTTCTTTGCTCGGAGCGATTTAGCATTGAGCAAGTTTCAGGAGAGCGATCTTTTCTTTTCGTCTGAGTGCTTGTGATCATCTCGATACCATCGACTTGGGTCGATGGTATCGACTCTCTTTAGCGTCGGTTGAGAACGTTCACTTCTACGCTGCCGAAGATGAATTCCACCACTGACAGGCGGGGAAGCTCGTGTTCTACGCAAAGGATCCACCGGTTCTTCTCCGTTCAGGGGTTTTCCCACTTGTTTCACGTTTTTTTTTATGAATTCCCCTATTTCTACCATGTATTCGTGTGAGATGAACATGAGAGGCTAAAACCCTCCATCTTTAGGACCGGGAGTAGCCCGGGAATGCATTGTATGACAATTTTATATTGTTAATATATATTTTCTCTCTGAAATCCGTGGTATAGTTTTGTTTTCTCCATATATATTGTTATGCCTGATCACCATAATAATAACTTAATGCCCTTAATCACTTCGACAGAAGGATTAACGGTTGAAAAGAGACGAAACCTACATTAATCGATAAATCCCTTAACAAAGGAGGTGTAAAATTAATGGTGGAAACTGAGAGACCGTTTGTAATGTGCTTAGTTTAGGAGAATGATTACTACGACGGTGGAATCAACCTAAACCTAAGTAGTGAATTACACCACGACAGTGGGTAATTCTGTTTTCAGGCCACTACCCGGTTAGAGAGAGAAGAGTGAGGAATTATATAAAACCTAACACAATGTTGACCCGCGGTGAAACCGCAATCCTAAAGATACCCTTTTGAATTGATTAAATTAACATTTAATTGATTGTTTTCTTTGTTTCATTTTATTTTCTTTTAATTTCGACAACAAACCCTACTTTGTCATCCGGCCTAGCTGATTGCAATTAGTTAGTAGGAGTCTCCAATAATTCACGTATCCCTGTGTTCGACTCGGGCCTCACAAAGGCCTATATTACTCGACGCGTATACTTGCGTTTAAGTGCGTAGTAAAATACACGTCATAGGGCATGTGAACCAACTTACCTCATGGTCAATGATGATGACATTTTTGCTTCCAATCTAGAGGATAACATGAAAAAAGGCATAGGCAGATTTTTCAAAATATGTCATAACCTGGTTGGACTCAGGCCTAATTGAGTTAAATTAGTTAGGGTTACTATACAAATTTGGAATTATGGCTAATTAAGTTAGGGCTAATAAATTATTTAGGGTTACTAAATAAAGATTTGGAATTAGGGATAATTAAGTTCGGCCTAACAAATTAATTAGGGTTACAAAATGATTTGGTTTGGAGTTAGGGCTAATTAAGTTTAGGCAATTGGATTTAGTACATGGGATAAAACTCCACAAGTTTCTTGGTCAGATGATTACTGATGGAGTACAATATGTTCCCAACAATAAAAGAAATATGCATGTATTGAATTACTTAAGATTGTTCCTTTATCTTCGTCTGGAGCTGGGTTTGTCAGAGATAATACTACAATATTACAGACAAGTTTGAAGAATTTAATTTTTTTTTATCAGATTCATGAATGGAAAGTTGCTCACAAGTAGCTTTCGACTTCTGATTACATTATGAAAATGGACATCAAGATTACTTATATTTGTTTTTTGTGTATGTAAGGCTATAACTTGGATGTATAGTTGGAAATATAGTTTACAGGGAGGCTTCTTCTTGTGGTCATGTTCCATCACAAGTTCTTTAACGACCTTATTATGTGGTCAAGAAAGGGGTCTCATATTCCAAAAAAGAAATAATACTCCAAGTGTTCTAAACAAAACAATAAGCACACAAATGAGCTAGACCAAAGAGTTTGCATAACAGAGAGCTAATCTATTACCATGCAAGGCTATAATGTCATGTTAGGCTTACACGGAAAGTATATTTTTTTCTAGCATGTCAAAAATTTGGTTGGAAAAAAAAGTCATGTCAAAATTAGGATAGATTTCAATTAGAGTGCCTACTCATACAACAATGTTGATATTCATACAACATTTACTCTAAATTATAAGCAAAAATCTTGTAAATACCTGAATCCAGATAAGAGAGAAGATATTGGAGAGAAGCCACAACATCAAGAATGACCCCGATCAAGTAGCACGGAGTCAAAAAGGAGAAAAAATATTAGTTGATATCAGTTTAATATTCAGATGAAAATATGAATGAAATGAAGAATTATAACTGGAATGAAAGTCACCCACCTTTGCACAAAGGATTCAAATAGAAGGATCAGCAATAGCAACTTCAGCAAAGACATGGTGGAGGATGTGGAGCTGGATGGGAAGCAACTCAAGGAAGAAATGCAGCATTATAAAGCTTGTTGGCCAGCTGTTTTCCAGGCTAGGGTTTCTACGGCACCTGTTTGTCGACAAGATAGGGCGACGCAAGAGGGTATTAGTCACTTGAAATGGAAGGGACAGGACATGGAAGTAGCAAGCTTACGTTATTTTTGTGCGCATAGCCCGTCCTTATAGGGTGGTGGTGGCAAATCTAATCGATTCCCTCCACGCCTGGGAGTAGTTGCTGCCATCGATACCTTCCACGACCTGTGAGAGGGAGCTGGCATTTATTCACGCCGTGTGAGGGAGCTTCATGAAGAAGCATGACTTTATTTCACGGACGACATAATGACTCCTCGGGAGGAGAATACAGCAGCAGAGGTAGAGGGAGAGGGGTGAGGGTCGAGGATGTCGGGGTGGAGGGTGAGGGGCGAGGGAGAGGGATTTGTGATTTTGCCTCGTAACCCGGACAAGAAAATAAAATCATGCCTCCACCGGGACCGACTTGGTCGGGATAACGGGATAATGGAAAACCAAAACGGAAGGCGAATGGGATTGTGAACCAAACACCGTTTTTGGCCAACCGGGACCGGTTTCGCAGACGTGGCGCTGAAAGACAGTCCAGAATTTGGACTGCATCCCGTGCCGAACAGGGGCAGAAGGTTTGGTGCTCTTCTAAGACATGTTTGGTTACCTGGATTTTGCTGTATTGGATTGTATTTTGGCTCCAGTTCAACAAATTTTAGGTTTGGTTTGCAGGATTGGAGAACTGAGGCTAATCCCGGGATTTTTAGACATAATAGGAATCCCGCATTTTGGTCTCCATCAAAATTCTCCCGGACGCCAAAATCCAACATGACGAAGGTCGTGGACACGAAAAAAAATAAATCTCGCACATACAAAATCCAGCAAACCAAACATAAAATTTTATTTTGCGGGATTTTGACAATGCAGCATTTTAGTAATGCGGGATGGACAGAAATCAGGATTTTTAAAAATCCTGCAAACCAAACGTGCCATATGTATTGCATTTTAGACATTACAAATGAGATGGAATACAAAGAAGATCTGTAACACTAATTTTAACAACCATTTATATGTATAGACTATCAGTATTTTCATTGCTGGCATTCATACGCCCCGTAAGAATTTCTCTTTATACTCTTTTACAGGCTTTTTTTTTCCTTCTTATCCACGACACCTTTTTAGAGCCGTACAGGAAGGTCCTATGCCGCTATGAGCAAACTTAATCATCCACTACCTAAACAATCTAACACACCTTCCCTATAATTGCAATGAGCGAGACAGCTCTGGTAATCATTATCCTTTACCAATTAAAATAGAACAAGTACAAGCCCACATGGAACTTGGTAGGCTTAGTTACTGACGCCAACTAATATTATATATATAGAGAAGGTTGTTACTGACATAACATGCCGATGCACGCGATGAAGGCATCATTGTGTTATTATCATCTTGGTAGCTTTTAAGCATGCAGTTGTATTTTCCCTCGGGTTTTTGTTTTGCACATTCACATTCCTTTGTCTCTATGATTGAGTGTGATATTGGATAGCACATGAATGCCTGTCCACCGGTCGGCTGTTAGCGTCCTGGTTGAGAGCCAAATTGGCCGGGATGCTGTTGTCACGAGACTGTTGTAATGTGTCGGCTAAGGTTCCCACTAGTCTACGCGGATCAAATTTATAAGCCCGCTGTTTTTTTAATAAATTTCTGCAAAACTGGTAGTATAAGAGGCCTCCTATACTTATTCTATAGGACAACCAATAAAAATATCTAAAACCCAACCCATAAAAAAATTAATGGAGAAAAAAATAATTTTTTAATAAGAAAACGAATTTTTTAATGCTATAACAAACTCTGATTGGTCTCCCACTAGGGCTGTAAATGGGTAGGGTATGGTGCGGGTATGGTCATATCTATAACCGTAACCATTTAGTTAAGCGGATATGGTTACGGTTATATACCCGCTTTGTCGAAAGCTATACCCGCAACTACCCATATTCGTATAATCGCTGGGTATATGGAAGGGTAATTGGGTATACGGTTATGTTTAACTTATTATAATAATACACTACAAACTTTGATATACAACAAACTACCACACTTAAATTGATAGGTTATGGAGAAATATCATTCAAGACAGAGAGAGGAGACGAACGAAATGAGAGAATGACTTTATGGCCTTCTTAATTAATTGAAATGTACTTGTGTGGCTATAAAGTCGTGTCAATGAATTTGCCTATTATCCTACTGCAAGATACTTATATTACTAGATTTGAACGCTACAATATGGAACACTACATTCTAATATAAATCTTTACTATTTTAAGGTATATATACTTGCTATATGTAAATCCTACAATATGCACTATTACATCTTAATGTAAATTATTTGTGTAAAAATATAAGTAAATGGGTATAAGGGTATACAAGGTATGGGTTTATACATAACCATAACCTTACCCTGTAAGAGGCGGGTATGTGGGTATAAGGGTAAGCGGTTATATGATTATAAAAATTTATACCAATGACGGGTTTAGTGGATATGGGTTTGAAGGTATGCGGGTATACCCATGTCCATTTACAGCCCTATCTCCCACCATTTTTTTATAGGAGGCCTCTTATAGGATAGGCGTCCAAATTTCTGAGGCAGTAAGACTTTCGTTAACACCGTAGTCGATTGCCCATTTTCGTTATTGCTTCTAATGACGCTTGGAGGGCAGTGTCGTGTGACAACCGAAGGGCGGAAAGTGAAGCTGTGCGTGATCAGAAATGGACTAGAAAAAGGAGTAGCAGATATCAAGGGGTATGCTTTAGTTTTTAATGACAAAAGGCTAAATTGCAAGAAACAAGTTGATCTTAGGCAAACCTAGGTTTTTATATCATTGACTACGTACTAGATAACTGACATGAGATTATTGTCATATAATTCCATTATTACATACATTTCATAAGAGACACTTATTGGCACCACGTGCTGTTAGTTCTTGTCTCCAACCTTGGTGCAACACTTGCCGCTTGTTTCAAGTTGGTCCACCGGGGTGGAGTGGGTTGTGGGTGGGTGTATGGGTAAAGGGACAGGCTATTAAAGAAAAACTTGATCGTTGTACTACACGTGGTCGACTAACAATTGAACACGTTCAGTGACGTAGCCTTGGTGTACTAAGTTTTCTTTAAACTTCTTATTATTTATTATGTGTCCTTTGCTAATGCAAGCCATGGGCTTTGCCTATGATATATTTGTCTTCATCTCGGTTAGCTCGTTGTGTCAATAGTAACAACCAACAAAATGACTGCATAAGTTCTTATCTATTATTCTACTCTTCTAAACATCATAACTCTAATTAATCGCGTACAACGTTTGGACACTTTTTACTATTCTTTCCTTTCTATAAATCAATCAATACTGCCCTATTTTCTCTGCACTGTTTCGATCGTCGCCGCACAAATTGAACGGTTGTCGTTTGCATTTGTGCTACTGAAGCAACGTCGACATGTTAGAGTGACAATTAATCATCTACAGGGCGCAGTTAGAGCTTGTGCGGATGTCCATCATTACTTATGGCTCCTCTTTTAGCAGGAGCGACCTGCTAAAAGTTAGAGCTTGTGCGGATATCCTTGCGCTGATTTCAGTGGCAGAAATTCCTTTGCCAAAGAACCTCTATGACACTCTATATATATAATGAAAGTTAAGACACCGCCCTTGCCACGGCGGCGGCAGGTTCTAGAGGAGCAAATAAAGCATCAATGCACTAAAGGCATCTGGATCTATGGATTTGTCCCTCTAATCCATTATAGTGGGTGTATTGCGCGTGGGTATGCTAGGGCTGCAGCGCCTCGACAAGCACATTAAGGAAACCCGCGGTTTCGTGGTTTTGGCGCTGGGCTTTCAGGCCTCCAGACAGTCTGCCTGCTTCATACCTCATGTCTGGACGAACTCCGGCCGGTACGGAGGGCCTCATCCTCCCCAACCCTTCCTTCCCGCCGTTGAAGATTAGAAGTGTCGACATATCCCGCATGCCGGCATCTTTGTTGATGCTCGTGAGGCAAAGTGATCTCCAAAATCACCTAGCGCACTTACTCTCCGTGTAGACCAGCACAAAAGGGTTAAAACCTGAGTTCCTTGGCCATGTTTTCTGATCCGCCTAATACAATTGGCATCGCCACACCATTCAGGCAAGCAGACGTACCCTAACTAAACCTTCTCGAGTGCTATCTGCTGCATATGGATAAATAGTTGAAGCATGTATATAACCCATGGAAGAATTATCGGGTCCATCCCCTTTAAAGCGCAGCCTTAGCTACTGGTGAAAAGGGAAGCAACGCTCGCCAAAATCGATATCATATGCAGTCCTTTGGGGCAATTCCAGCACCATTAGAATTGGCTTCTTGTCAAAGTGTCCATGCTGCTCTATTGTTAATTCTTTGTAAGAATCTTTCATAGGCTGTCAACCATGCATAATGGAATTCTGCCCAACTACAAATTGTAGTACCGCCACACTACCAAAAAACATAGTATAGATGACAGTCATGTAAACAGTTACGCACTTTAGGTGACATGTTTATACATGACGTATAATCTGTGTAGGCCTACGTAAAATAGATGACATACATTTTTGTATATTTGAAAGGGTGACATACTTTAGGTGGCATGCATGTATGTCACGAGTAGTCTGTGCAACATAGGTGACAGATATTTTATCATACTTGAAAGGGTGACACACTATAGGTGACATACATTTGAATCACCTATGTTCTAATGGGGGTTTACACATGTATATGAGTCAAGTGTAATATACAAGGAGACATAACATTTAGGTGACATGTATGTGTGTCACTAAAGTTATAGATGACATAAATTCATGTCACCTAACCTTAGAATTTTTACAGAATTACTATGAGAGGACATTGTCTTGATATGGGCCTTGAATTCTCACAAATGCATTATAAGGGAACCTGCTGTTAGAGGAAATTCTCATGATATGGGCCCCAACCCTCACATATGCATTTTTAGAGAATTGTTGTGAGTGGACATTGTCACTATATGGGCCCCAGTTCCTAAGAAATGCATTGAAAGAGACTTTTTATGAGAAGAAATGTGTCATGACTCCTCCCGAGTGTATTTTTGTTGGAATATATCAACACTTATTTGGTCACCGTGCGCTGGACGATGATGCGATGTGAGGGCGCTGATGTGCGTCGTTTAGCACATCAATCATTAAGAAAAATTATCCTAGAGTTTATCCTTTTCTACTTTCCGATAAAGGCTAGTATAGAAGGGTCGATCCACAGAGACGGCGATGAAGATGGTTCAGTTTCAAATCTGATTACGAGAACAAGAATGTAAAATATGTTTTAAGAGTTTGTTAAAACTAAAAAAGATGAAGTTACTAAATTAAAGATTAACAATCAAAATAAGGAAATACCGAAGCTAAGGGATTTTCCCACCCTAGTCGATGTGAAACGAGATCAAAGAAATGATAAGAAAGATAAAAGAAGGCATGTGAAATATTTGTAAATGATTCACAAAAGATGAACTCCCTGTGAACCCATTGGTCCTGGCGTTCACGGATCCTAGTTCAATCATCCTAATGGGGACTTTTCCGAGGTCTCATCCAAATTCCCATGAAATCAATTTGGTTGTTCTAAATCTTGGGTTCCACGGTCGCATCCGCCAAGATTAACAAGCGATGAAAATGAGAGATCACTTTGTTAAAATCGTCGAGATCCAAATCAAAATCCATTTATCTAAAAAATCGTATAAATCTTTAATCTAGTCATCACATGGCTATGGGGTTATTCCCCTTGCCTAGATAGAAGTCTACTCACACATGCTTGTGGAAAACATGAAGGCGGAGGGGAGAAGCAAAATGGCCATAGTCTAGTCCAAAATTAGGAGTCAATCCTTTTGCTAGAGACAATAAAATGGCCAATCTCTTCAACCCTTTCTCCAATCCACGGAAGAGAAAGAAGAAGAAAGGAAGAACAACTAGATCTATTGCAAGAATATAAATTGCAAGAATTAAATAACACTAAGAAGAAATTCTATTGCTTGAATGATAGGAGAACAAATGCTCAGAATTCTGGTATAAAAGATGATACAAAAGATGATCCTTGGGAGGAGGAAGTGCCCCTCCTTTTATAGGAGAAGGAGGGGGGTATACATTAGGTTTAGGGCAAAAGAAGTGGCAGCCGACGGCTGCTAACTTTCTAGATCTAGTCAATAGAGGAAACAATTGATTTCTTTGCATCCCTTTTGCATTAATTTCCCGCAACAGCGGTTTCGAACGTATTTTTGGGCTAGTCAAAAATTCAGAAGCGGTACACAAATATATTTTTCCTGTAGATAATTGAATTATCTTTCCAACGCATACTTGCACAATAAATTCTGCCTTGGGATGTGGGAGTTATATCAATTTTGGTGAAAGGTATATACTGAAATCAGACTCTGTGGGAAAACGTAATGCTACTTTAACTGATTAATTGCGCAGCCAAATAAACACCAAAATTACCGCAAAATATGTCTTTTTTGTAGCCAATAAAATTATCTTTTCATTACATACTTTATCTTGGAATTCCTCCTTTAGACGTAAAAGATATGGCTATTTTGGTGACGAGTATCTCAGGCACTGCGGGAATATTTGAAAGCCTCATATCTTCATCTTTTATTTTCTCGATTTAATTACTTAGATAATTCCTAAAAATCAAGAAAAATATCATAAGAATTCAGGAAAAGTATATCAAGAAGATGAAAGTGCTATTTATTTTTGAATTAGCTAAAATTAACAAAAAAGTCCTAATTAATTATTCTAAATGAATAAAAAATAAGAGATGAATATGCATTCATCAAAATACCCCAAACTTAAACTTTACTCGTCCCGAGCAATATTAAAATCAAGAAATACTTTCAAGACATACTCTCAACCTATCATCCTCACTCTCCTAACAACCACTTAATTCCTTCCACCAAAATATGGCCAAGCGACCCTGACTTCCTGAATTCACGAAAAGTGATTTTTATATTTCCTACTTCACAAACTTGTATTTATTCAAGACCTGCAATAAAACGGATTTTCATTTCACCTTTGCATTTGGTACTCCAATTTTTTTTTAAGTTTTACACAAGAACAGGGCTGATTTTGGATGGTTGGGGTTTTTGTAGTTTTCCCCTAGGTAGAAAATTGGAGTGAAGGAGGTATGGAAGAAGGACAGTCTCTCCTCTATTTGACTCGAGACCTTTTTATTTAGTGGACATGCAGTTACATTGACCGCATTTTTTTCTTTAATTTTTGGTGATACACCCAATTGTGTGGGTATGGAAGAAGCGGAAGAGGGGGAAGGGGTGCCATCCCAAACTTAGCTTTTTGGGCATTATTGGCTTTTTTTTTACGAATGGAAAGATTTGGAAGTGGTGGAAGAAGAGTAGAAGAGGATGTTCTTGTGCAACTTTTTTTTTCTTATTTTTTTTTAGAGTACCATGCATTGGTTCAACTATTACCGAATCATGCGAAAAATCAAGAAAATTTATACAAGTTGTACATGATAAGAAAGTATCACTCTTGAATCCTATCAGTCATCTATGGCTTGCCATCTTTTCCAAGGAGTGATTATTATTTGAGGTCCTAAGTGACAGGAGGATTTCTAGTCATGAAAGTTTCAAAATTTTAATTACAAGGCAGTTACATCATTAAGGGGAGTATTTTGACAAATGATCATATCAAGGCCGACTAAAAAAAGGCCATTTTGTAACAAAAGAAATAAAAATATGGCCGACTAGATAATGGCCATGAACAAAGCAACTATATGCAAAACCAAAAAAAAGTAGAAATAATGCAAGAATAAAAAGATAAGGGGTGGAATAGAATCATACCACCCACCTCCACCCCAGACTTAGATTTTTGCTCGTCCCGAGCAAAACCCAAACTCGAGATGGAGGGAAGAAATTTGTTGGGTTCACCAGGAGGTCCTGGTAGCTCAAAATATGTCCATCTGAAGGGAATGTCGATGAGGGTTGGGACCTTTATCTGAGGAGCCTCATAGTGTACCCTATGATAGGGTAATTGTAGAAGCTCGGTGGGGTTCTCGTATTTTCTTTCACCTCGCATTCCCTCCAATAGGATCCAAATATCTTCCATCAATAGAAGGGGAAGTGTTGAAGATGGATGTGGATTTGGGGAGGTTGGTGGGTACCCGGCTAGTGATTCTAGTAGAGCAAGATGAAATGAGTTGGGTGGAGGATCTGGTTCAGGTTTTCCACCATCATGATGACCTGTATATGGGAGAATTGATGTTGATGAAAAAGATTTCAAATTATTTACAAAATTGTTTTGCTTCTCCTCAAAATTAATGTCATCAACATTGGGTTTGGTAAGTTTCATTGTTGATATAACATATGGCTCTAATTCTTTTGTACAAGGGGTCCCCAAGGATTCAGGAGGGATGAGGACGACTTCCTTACAAACAATAGAATGGGGTGTGTGAGCTTCTTCCAACGGTGGTATCTCCCCTTCTAGATCAGCCATGTGTGGGATGGAAATTGACTGTGACGGCTTGGGAAGAATCATAAAGGGGGTTAGATTCTCATTATCCAAAATAGACTCAAAAGAAGGGTATTGGTCTATGGTATCATTCAGATTTATGTTGAGGATGGGAGGAGTTGTTGGATCTTTAGAATGACTCTCTTGCTTTGACATTTCATATTCAAGTAATAGAGTCTCTAAAGGAAAGATAGGGATACCAACGTCCTCATCACACACAAAATATGTCTCCATGGTTTGTTCTATTTCTTCAAGATCTGACATATATGACACAAAATAAGGATCATCATCGTCATTGTCAGGAAGAACCATCTTGGGTTGATCAAGCTCTATAGGGGGAGTTTGTGATTGATCCTCTAGAAAGGTAGCTAACATGGCTTGACTGGATTCAAGTTTTACTTGTGCTTCTGCTACCCTCTTTTCTAGGTCCTTAAGTCTCTCTTCCAGTTCAAGATCAATTTGCATTTCACCAACGGCGCCAAATTGATGTACGTCGTTTAGCACACCAATAACTAGGAAAAATTATCCTAGAGTTTATCCTTTTCTACTTTTCGATAAAGGCTAGTATAGAAGGGTCGATCCACAGAGACGACGATGAAGATGGTTCAGTTTCAAATCTGATTACGAGAACAAGAATGTAAAATCTGTTTTAAGAGTTTGTTAAAACTAAAAAAGATGAAGTTACTAAATTAAAGATTAACAATCAAAATAAGGAAATACCGAAGCTAAGGGATTTTACCACCCTAGTCGATGTGAAACGAGATCAAAGAAATGATAAGAAAGATAAAAGAATGCATGTGAAATATTTGTAAATGATTCACAAAAGATGAACTCCCCGTGAACCCATTGGTCCTGGCGTTCACGGATCCTAGTTCGATCATCCTAATGGGGACTTTTCTGAGGTCTCATCCAAATTCCCGGGAAATCAATTTGGTTGTTCTAAATCTTGGGTTCCATGGTCGCATCCGCCAAGATTAACAAGCGATGAAAACGAGAGATCACTTCGTTAAAATCGTCGAGATCCAAATCAAAATCCATTTATCTAAAAAATCGTATAAATCTTCAATCTAGTCATCACATGGTTAAGGGGTTATTCCCCTTACCTCGATAGAAGTCTACTCACACATGCTTGTGGAAAACATGGAGGCGGAGGGGAGAAGCGAAATGGCCATAGTCTAGCCCAAAATTAGGAGTCAATCCTTTTGCTAGAGACAATAAAATGGCCAATCTCTTCAACCCTTGCTCCAATCCACGGAAGAGAAAGAAGAAGAAAGGAAGAACAACTAGATCTATTGCAAGAATATAAATTGCAAGAATTAAAGAACACTAAGAAGAAATTCTATTGCTTGAATGATAGGAGAACAAATGCTCAGAATTTCGGTATAAAAGATGATACAAAAGATGATCCTTGGGAGGAGGAAGTGCCCCTCCTTTTATAGGAGAAGGAGGGGGGTATACATTAGATTTAGGGCAAAAGAAGTGGCAGCCGGCGGCTGCTAACTTTCTAGATCTAGTCAATAGAGGAAATAATTGATTTCTTTGCATCCCTTTTGCATTAATTTCCCGCAACAGCGGTTTCGAGCGTATTTTTGGGCTAGTCAAAAATTCATAAGCGACCCGAAAATATATTTTTCCTGTAGATAATTGAATTATCTTTCCAACGCATACTTGCACAATAAATTCCATCTTGGGATGTGGGAGTTATACCAATTTTGGTGAAAGGTATATACTGAAATCAGACTCTGCGGGAAAACGTAATGCTACTTTAACTGATTAATTGCGCAGCCAAATAAACACCAAAATTGCTACAAAATATGTCTTTTTTGTAGCCAATAAAATTCTCTTTTCATTCCATACTTTATCTTGGAATTACGCCTTTATATGCAAAAGATATGGCTATTTTGGTGACGAGTATCTCAGGCACTGCGGGAATATTTGAAAGCCTCATATCTTCATCTTTTATTTTCTCGATTTAATTACTTAGATAATTCCTAAAAATTAAGAAAAATATCATAAGAATTCAAGAAAAGTATATCAAGAATATGAAAGTGCTATTTATTTTTGAATTAGCTAAAATTAACAAAAAAGTCATAATTAATTATTCTAAATGAAGCAAAAATAAGAGATGAATATGCATTCATCAAGCGCCGAGCCGCTGCACGTGACATGGGCACCGACGACGATTCTGTTTGGCTCCCACCTACCTCTGATTAATTATTGCACCTACCCCAGCATGTGTTCTGTATCTCTTCTCCCCTAAGTCTGCTCAAGAACAATCTTCTCAAAAATGCATCTCTCTACAACAACTTATGATCCTTAAGGCTTTGGAGACTTGGAATTCAGGACCTGATGGCAATCAACAACTCCTGGCTCCGATTTTGGCTCATTGTTGTCCTACCGGGCGAGAACATTCTTTTGAAGCTTGTATTTAATGTGCCAAGTCTAAAATCAAAGATAGCCAATTTTCTACTGTCATCTGTGTTCTATCCTCTAGTGGTGTTACCCCCACAAAAGTTGCTATTTATTCTTATCTTGAAGCTAAACACCCTCAACCTCCACTGTCATTGGTACAACCTCAGTCTGAAATTTCTAGCTCTCCATTTGTTGCTTCTTGCTCTGTGATTGAAGAAGCCATTTTATCATTCAAGAAAGGGACCGCTTGCGCACGTGATGGCCTATGATCACAACATCTTATTGATTATATGTGTGGGGTTGCCACTGCAGTGAAAGATGATTTTTTTAATGCAGTTTCAACTATGGTGAATCTTTGGCTCACTGGTCGTTGTCCAGATTCCCTAGCTCCCTACATTGCCAGTGCTCCATTGACTCCTTTTCTCAAACTAGACAATGACATTCGGCCTATTGATATGGGTACTATTTGGCAGCACCTTGTATCCAAAGTTGCGGCAAAGGGCGTAAGTTCTGATGTCGTCCCTTATCTTATGGATCATCAGTATGGTGTTGGTATTTTTGGTGGTGTTGAGGCCCTTCTACATGCTGTCACTCGACTTGTCTATGAACAACAACACCACACTACAGTCACCATGGCTCTTATTGACTTCAACAATGCCTTCAACATGGTTGATAGATCTACCATATTCTGAGAGGTTCGTCTTCATTGCCCTTCTATTGTACGATGGGTTGATTTTTTCTATATCTCTCCATATCCTCTCTATATGGATCATGGGGAGCCTCTTTTCTCTTCTGTCGGGGTACAACAAGGTGACCCATTAGCCCCCCTACTTTTTTCCTTGGGACTCCACCCTCTTATTTTACAGGAAAAGGATGCATGTCAACTTGACCTCCTTTCTTTCTACCTTGATGATGGTACCCCTCATTGGGGACACAGAGGTTGTTTTGAAGTCTCTATCCCTCATTTAGGAGCGAGGCCCGATGTATGGTTTTCATCTCAATACTATGATGACATATTTTTTGGCCATCTGATGACCCTAGATGAGGCTCGAATGTGGGCTTATTTCCAACTGACATCTCTCATCCAGAGTGTGGAGTGAAGATTCTAGGTGGCCCAATTTTCTACAGACGCATCCTTTACGAAGGAACTTCTCCAAAAACGTGTGATGAAGACCCTTGATATGATGGATCACATGTCCTCACTCCAGGACCCATAGTGTGAGCTTCTTCTTCTTCTTAGGTCTTGTGTTGGGATGCCCAAACTGTTGTTTGATCTTCGTACAACACCTCCTTCTTCTATCACACATGTGTTGGATATTTTTTATCACGGTCTTCGTCTTTGTCTGGAGCGTATTGTGGTTGGTGATGGCCCATGTTTTGGTGATTTAAAATGGTGTTTGGCTACACTTCCTATGCATCTAGGGGGATTGGGGATCAATTCCTCTCATAATGTCAGTAAATTTACTTTTATTGCCTCTCAAATACACACTAAAGATCTCCAAGACCATATGTTGTGTGAGGTCACATGCATGCCTGCAGGGCTCCCCTTTGTTCAAGCACATGCTTGCATATGCAATATCTTGCCATCTTTATGTTGGTCTATATTGACAAGTACGCATTTTCATAGACTTGATGTGAGAGGATGCCATAATGATATGGGCCCTGGTTCCTCCCAGAAACATATTCAGTGACATGTTGTGAGACGACACCATCATGATATGGTCCCTGGCTCCTCAGAAATTTACTTTTAGGGATTTACCGTGAGAGCACACTATCATGATAGTGGTCACATATCCTCCCAAATGCAATTATAATGACATTTTGGGAGAGGACATTCTCATGATATGTGATGTGGTTCCTCCAAAATGCATTTTTGGGATCTTCCCGTGAGAGGACACCATCATGATATGGGTCATGGCTCCTCAAAAGTTTATTTTTAGGGACTTTTTGTGAGAGCACACTGACATGATATTGGTCATAGATCCTCCCATATACACCTCCATCCACATGCTACGAGAGGACATTCTCATGATATGGGATAGAGGGTCATCCTGGCGAAGTCCACGTGCAGGCTTTGTGCTTTTGGTCCGATCCCCGTTTATAGTAAAAGTGTGCTGGACAGATGTGATGCAATCTTTGACTTTACTCCTCCACTTCATCCCAAAACCCATCTTCTCCATCACCACATCAAGGAAACTCCACTCCACCATGTCGTATGCTTTGGACATGTCCAACTTCATAGCAAGACTGCCTTTTTTCTTCCCTTTTTCTCTCTTCATAGAGTGGAACACTTCATAGGCTATGAGAGCTCAATGTTATGATATAGGTCATATATCCTCCTAAATGAATTGTTAGAGACTTGATATGCGATGACATTTGTCACGATATGGGCCCAAGTACCTCAAAATTGTATTTTCAGAGACTTGCTGTGAGAGGACATGTTCATGATATGGGCAATGACTCCTCTCAAAAGAATTTTAGGGACTTGTTGTGAGAAAAAAACATCATGATATGAGCCCTGACCCCTCACAAATTCAATTTTAGGGACTTGTTGTGAGACATCACTAACATAATATGGGTCTTAGCTCATCCCAAATGCATTTTGAGGGACTTGTTGTTAGATGATACTATCATGATATGGGCCATGACACCTCCTAAATGCATTTTTAGGGATTTGTTGTGAGAGGACATTGTGGTGATATGGGTCCCAAATCTAGCCAAATGCATTTGTAATGATTTGTTATGAAACGACACTGTCAAGATATGGGCACTAGATCCTCCTTAATGCATTTTTAAAGAGTTGATGTAAGAGCTCAATTCTATGGTATAGGTTGTGGATCCTCCTAAATGAATTGTTAAAGACTTACTATGAGATGACATTTGTCATGATATGGGCCCAAGCACCTCCCAAATACATTTTCAGAGACTTGTTATGAAAGGACACTTTTATGAGATGAGCCATAGTTCTTCCTAAAAGCATTTTTGGGGACATGATGTGAGAGGACAACATCATGATATGGGTTGTGACTCCTCACAAATTCATTCTTAGAGACTTGTTGTGAGCAGACATTGTCATGATATGGGTCATGGGTCCTCCCTAATACATTTCCAGGGACTTTCTATGAGAGGACACTGTCATGATATGTGACATGTCTCCTCCTGAATGCATTTATAGAGACATTATGTGAGAGGACAATGCCATGATATGGGCCTTGGATCCTCCATAATCCATTTCTATGGACCTTTTGTGAGAGGAAATTATCATGATATGGGTCGTGGCTCCTCCCAAATGCATTTTTTGGGACTTATTGTGAGACGACATTTGTAATTATATGGGCCCCAAATACACTCAAATGAATTTTTAGGGACTTTTTGTGAGAGGACACTATCATGATATGATCCATGGATCCTCACAAATGAATTTCAAGGGACTTGTAGTGAAGCCTATGTGCTGTGAGGGTGGGTCGCGATGTTGTGTTGTGGGTTGGTCATAAAGCCTATGTGTAACACTAGTCGTGATGCCTTGCTTTAACTTTATTTTATCACATTCTATCATGGTCACGATGTGCGTCATCGAGATAATCACGATGTTACGTTGTGAGATATGGGTCGTTGCACCTCCCAAAATTTTAGGGACTTGATGTGAGATAACATTTGTCTTGATTCTTCTCAAGGGCATCGTTTATTTTTAAACATCAATATTTTGTTTTGGAAGATGCTAGCCACAATTGTATGTCCTACAATTTTGAGGATTTTCCTAAGAGGATTCTCATGATATGGTCTTAGATACTCACAAATGCAATTTTAAGTACTTGTTGTGAGAGACCACTATTGTGATATATGGACCCAAGTTCCTCACAAATGCATGTCAAGAGACTTGTTTTGAGATGATACTATCATGATATGGGCCCAAGATCCTCACAAATACATTTCAAAGGACTTGTTGTGAGATGATATTGTCATGATGTGGGCCATGGCTCCTCCTAAATGCATTTATGGACACTATCAATATATGGCCCCTGACACCTTCTTAATGCATTTGAAGGGACATGTTGTGAAAGGACACTATAATGATATGGGTCATGGCACCTCCCAAATGAATTTTAGGGATGCGTTGTGGGATAACATTTGTCATGATATGGGCCTTGACACCTCCCAAATGCGTCATCATATGTGCAATGGAACCTCCCAAATGTATTTTCAAGGACTTGGGATGGTTTCGGTTGTGATAGTTGGCCCTATTTCAATTGTGATGGTCTGTTCTACTTTTGAATGAGACACTTCATTTTGATCTGGTCGCGACACTGGATTTGTTGCTGCTGTGAGGGTGGGTCGAGACGTTGTGTTATGGATTGGTCGCAAAGCCTATGTGTAACACTGGTCATGATGCCTTGCTTTAATGTTGTTGTATCACTATCTATCGCGGCCACGACATGCGTCGTGGAGACAACGCAATGTTGGATTGTGAGATATGGGTCGTAGCACCTCCCAAATGCAGTTTTAGGGACTTGATGTGAGATAACATTTGTCTTGAAATGGGCCTTGACACCTCCCAAGTGCATTTAAAGGGACATGTTGTGAAATGACACTATCATGAAATGGGTCATGGAACCTCCCAAATGTATGTTTAGGGACTTGATGTGAGATGACATTTGTCATGATATGGGTGCACCTCCCAAATGCATTTTTAGGTACGTGATGTGAGATAACATTTGTCTTGAAATGGTTTTACACCTCCCAGATGCATTTGAAGGGACATGTTGTGAAAGAACACTATCACGATATGGGTCATATCACCTCCCAAATGCATTTTTAGGGACTTGATGTGTAACATCTATCATGATATGGGCCCTGACACCTCCTAAATGCATTTTGACAGACTTGTTATGAGAGGATATTGTCATGATATAGGACCTGACACCACCCAAATGCATTTTAAGGGACATGTTGTGAAAGGACACTATCATGATATGGGTTGTTGGGTCTTGTTTTGGTCAAGAATTTTATTTCTCTTGTGTTTTGGGTAGAGAAAGATGTCCACCATGTGCATTTGAGGTCGAGACAGTTGGTGTTGTTTTGGTTGTGATGGTTGGCCTTATTTCAGTCGTGATGGTTCAGTGTGCTTGTGGATGTGACACTTCATTTTGGTCTGTTTGCGACACTGTGTTTGATGTGGTCGCGATGTTATGCTATGAGGGTGGGTCGTGATGTAGTGTTGTGGCCATGTATCCTTCTTAATGCATTTTGATGGACTTGTCAAGGTATGGGACCTAACACCTCCAGAATGCATTTTTAAGGACTTACTATGAGATGACATTATCATCATATGTTCCATGATACATCCCAAATGTATTTTCAAGGACTTGGGATTGTTTTGGGTTTGATGATTGACCTTGTTTCAATCACGATGGTATGTTCTACTTCTGGGAGTGACACTTCATTTTGGTTTGGTCATGACACTGCATTTGATGCGGTCGCGATGTCGTGCTGTGAGGGTGGGTTGTGAAGCATATGTGTAACACTGGTCATGATGCCTTACTTTAACGTTGTTATATCACGTTCTATCACGGTAAAGACGTGTGTCGTGGAGACAGTCGCGATGTTGCATTGTGAGATATGGGTCATGGCGCCTCTCAAATACATTTTTAGAGACTTGATGTGAGATAACATTTGTCTTGAAATGGGCCATGAAACCTCCCAAATGCATTTGAAGGGACATGTTGTGAAAGGACACTATCATGATATGGGTCGTGGAACCTCCCAAATATATTTTTAGGGACTTGATGTGAGATAACATTTGCCTTGAAATGGGCCTTGACACCTCCCAAATGCATTTTCTTAGACTTGTTGTGAGAGGATGTTGTCATGATATGGGTTGTTGGGTCTTGTTTTGGTCAAGACTACCGTTTCTATTGTGTTTTAGGTCGCGAAAGATGTGCACCATGTGCATTTGAGGTCGAGACAATTGATGTTGTTTTGGTTGTGATGGTTGGCCTTGTTTCAATTGTGATGGTACATTCTGCTTGTAGACGTGACACTTTGTAAATGAGATGTGTGAAAGAAAATGTTTTTGGGAGTCATTGTGAGTGATTCATAAAGGGATATTGGCATGAAAATAGTATCCAAACTCATACACGTCTCTTTAGTGATCATTCTAAGACCAATGAGCCTTTTTCTTACGAGGCAAATTTCTCCTTGGAAACATCTTACATAGACCTACCACCCCCAACAACGATTCCTGCAAATGGGAGGTAGCTTCCATAACCACTCAATCAACCATGCTTCAATTGTCCCCAAACTCATAGATGCCCATTTTTAATAGCTAAGAGGACATTACATATATACACATATCAAGGACTATTTTGTGAGAAGACAATGTCATGACATAGGCCATAGCCCATCCTCGAAGCATTTTAATGGACTTGTCTAAGAGGACATTGCCATAGCCCATCCTCACACATGCATTTTGGGGGAATTTCTTGAGAGGATTCTCATGATATGGGCCTGGATACTCACAAATGCAGTTTCAAAGACTTGTTGTGAGAGACCACTGTCATGATATGGGCCCAAGATCCTCACAAATGCATGTTAAGGGACTTGTTGTGATATGATATTGTCATGATATGGGCCCAAGATCCTCACAAATGCATGCCAAGGGACATGTTGTGAAAGGACACTATAATGATATGGGTCGTGGCACCTCCCAAATGCAGTTTTAGGGACACTTTGTGAGACAACATTTGTCATGATATGGGTCCTGACACCTCCCAAATGTATTTTCATCGACTTGTTGTAAGAGGACGTTCTCATGACATGGGACCTGACACCACCCAAATGCAATTTTATGGACTTACTGTGAGATGACATTGTCATCATATGTGTCATGGAACCTCCCAAATGTATTTTCAAGGACTTGGTGTGAGAGGAGATTGTCATGATATGGGCTCAAACTTCACCCAAATGCATTTTAGGGGCTTATTATGAGAGGAAACTGTCAATATATATGCCATGTCTCCTCCTTAATGTATTTGAAAGGACATGTTATGAAAGGACGCTATCATCATATAGGTCTTGGTACCTCCAAATGCATTTTTTGGGACTTGCTTTTGAGATAACATCTATCATGAAATGGGCCCTGACACATCCCAAATGCATTTTGATGAACGTGTTATGATAGGGCGTTGTCATGATATGGGTCCTGACACCTCCCAAATGCATTTTCATAGACTTGTTGTGAGAGGACGCTATCGTGATATGGGACCTAACACCCCAAAAATGCATTTTTAAGGACTTACTGTGAGATGACATTGTGATCGTATGCTCCATGACACCTCCCAAATGTATTTTCAAGGATTTGGCGTGAGAGGAGATTGTCATGATGTAGGCTCAAACTTCACCCAAATGCATTTTTAGGGGCTTATCATGAGAGGAAACTGTCAATATATGGGTCATGTATCCTCCTTAATGCATTTATATGGACATATTGTGAAAGGAAACTATCATCATATGGGTCATGGAACCTCCCAAATGCATTTTTAGGGACTTGATGTGAGATAACATTTGTCATAAAATGGGCCCTGACACCTCCTAAATGCATTTTGATGGATTTATTATGAGAGTATGTTGTCATGATATGGGCCCTGATCCTCCGAAATGCATTTTCATAGACTTGTTGTGAGAGGACATTGTCGTGATATGGGGCCTAAAACCACCCAAATGCATTTTTAAGGACTTACTATGAGATGACATTGTGATCATATGCTCCATGGCACCTCCCAAATATATTTTCAAGGAATTGGCTTGAGAGGACGTTGGCATATATGGGCCTAATCTTCTCCGAAATACATTTTTAGGGACTTATTATGAGAGGACATTGTCAATATATGGCCCTGGATCTTCCTTAATGTATTTGAAGTGACATGTTGTGAAAAGACATTATCATGATCTAGGCCATGGAACCTCCCAAATGCATTTTTAGTGACTTATTATAAGAGGAGCCCATCAATATATGGGCCCTTACTCCTCCTTAATGCATTTGAAGGGACATGTTGTGAAAAGACATTATCATGATCTGGGTCATGGCACCTCCCAAATGTATTTTTAGGGACTTGATGTGAGATAACATTTGTTTTGAAATGGGCCCTGACACCTCCCAAATGCATTTTCATGGACTTGTTGTGAGAGGACGTTGTCATGATATGGGACCTAACACATCTGAAATGTATTTTAAGGAATTACTGTGAGATGACACTATCATCATATGTGTCATGGCACCTCCCAAATGTGTTTTCAAGGACTTGGGATGGTTTTGGTTGTGATGGTTAGCCTTGTTTCAATCGTGATGGTCCATTTTACTTCTAGATGTGACACTTCATTTTGCTCTGATCACGCTGCATTTGTTGCAGTCACGACATTGTGTTGTGAGGGTGGGTCGTGATGTTGTGTTGTGGATGGGTTGTGAAGCCTATGTGTAATGCTAGTTGTGACACCTTGATTTCTTCTACTGTATCACGTTCTATCACGGTCACGACGTGCGTCGTGGATGCCATCATGATGTTGCGTTGTGAGATCTAGTTTCATATGTGTTGTTAATTTCTTACAATCAAAGCATAATTAACCAAAACCAACCTTTAAACGCTCAAACCTTACTCTTTGTTTTAGGAACTTAGGTCACATTAACTTATTTCTAGTGCCCCCTATCTCCTAGAGGATCGACCTTACTCTTGCAACTTGCATATACTATAGCAGGACCCCGTGTGCTTGCGACCACGTGTGATTAGTTAAGCCAGTGTGTCATAGTAGGTCCATATATAGATTTTGAAAGATTCATTGTGTGTGTCTGTTCATGGGGTTGCATCTATTCAAACTCTAATTGGGTAGTGTGTAACACCATTGGCCGAAACGCATCAGTGCTCATTTTAGGGTTTGATGATCTTGGATCTATGAGTTTTGACCTTGATGAGGCTGGTGTTCTTATTGTTGGGTCTTGTTTTGGTGAAGACTGTCATTTATCTTGTGTTTTTGGTCGAGAAAGATGTGCACCATGTGCGTTTGAGGTCGAGACAGTTGGTGTTGTTTTGGTTGTGATAGTTGGCCTTATTTCACTTGTGATGGACCGTTCTATTTTTGGACGTGACATTCGTTTTGGTCTGGCCACGACACTATGTTTGTTGCGGTCATGACATTGTGTTGTAGTGTGGGTCGCGACGTTGTGTTGTGGGTTGGTCGTGATTCCTTGCTTTAACGTTCTTCTATCATGGTCACGACGTGCGTCGTGGAGACAGTTGTGATGTTGCATTGAGAGATATGGGTTGTGACACCTCCCAAATGCATTTTTAGGGACTTGATGTGAGATAACATTTGTCTTTAAATGGGCCCTGACACCTCCCAAATGCATTTGAAGGGACATGTTGTGAAAGGACACTATCATGATATGGGTCGTGGCACCTCCTAAATGCATTTTTAGGGACTTAATGTGGGATAACATTTGTCTTTAAATGGGCCCTGACACCTCCCAAATGCATTTTCATGGACTTTTTGTGAGAGGATGTTGTCATGATATGGGACTTGAAACCTTCCATATACATTTTTTTAGTACTTACTGTGATATGACATTATCATCATATGGACCATGGAACCTCCCATATGTATTTTCAAGGACTTAGGATGGTTTTGGTTGTGATGGTTGACCTTGTTTCAATAGAGGAGATATGCGAGAGAAATTGTTTTTGGGAGTCATTTTAAGTCATTCTGAGAGTTATTCATAAAATAATATTGGCATAAACATTTTTACCAAACTCATACATATCTCTTTTATGACCATTCTAAGGCTAATTTGCTTTGTCTTGCAAAATAAATTTATCAGTGACAGTGGATCGACCACCCACTACCAACAATAATTGATGCAAGTATGTGGTGGTTGTCATAAGTATGTGACCGAATGTGTTGTGATTGTCCCCAAACTCATACACGTATCTTTAATGAATATTTAAGAGGACAATACATATATACACGTCTCCAATCAAATTATTTCTAGAAATTTTTTGTGAGAGGATGCTATCATGATATGGATCCTAGCTCCTTCTAGAAGCATTTTCACATACTTGCTATTAGAGTACACTATCATGATATGGCCCATGACTCCTCACAAACACATTTTAGGAGAGACTTTGTGAGAGAACATTCTCATGATATGAGATCAGACTCCTTCGTAATGCATTTGTAAGAAGTTGTTGTGAGAGGACACTATCAAGATATGGGCTCCAACTCCTCACAAACACATTGTAAGGAATTACTATGAGTGGACAAAAGACTTGTTGTGAGAGGACACTATCATGATATGGGCCATGAATCTTCCCAATATGCATTTTTAGGGACTTTCTATGAGAAGACACTCTCATGATATATGTCATGGGTCCTCAAAATATGCATTTCTAGGGACTTGTTGTGGAGGACATTATCACAATATTCCACCCAAATGCATTTTCATGGACTTACACTGATAGATACACATCACAATATGGACCATGACACATGACAAATGCATTTATAATGACTTGTAGTGAGAGGACAATATCATGATATAGGCTACAGTCCTTAAAAATGCATTTTCAAGGAGTTGTTGAACGAAACACTCTCATGATGTGGGTCCAACCTTTCAAAAATATTTTTTTGGAGAGTTTTTGTGTGAGGAAACTATCATGATATGGGCCATAGTGAGTATTGCAAGTTCAGAAAGTTAGACCTTTAAGCCCCACAAGCGAGACCTACAAACCCCATAAGCAAGATCTAAACACCCCTCAAGCAAGACTTGCAGACCCTGCAAGAAAGTGTTGCCATTCCATCTAGCAAAAGTTGCCTGACCCCGCAAGTGAGTACTACAAGACCCGCAAGTGAGTGTTGCAAACCCCGTAAGCAAGTGATGCAAGTCACAAGAAACTGCCACAAGTACCACAATTATGCAATTTTCTTGGCAAAAACTATCTAGGTGATTATGATATGGGACTTGGATCCTCCCAAAATGCATTTTCAAGTTCTTGTTGTGGAGGCCAATGTCAAGATATGGAACCATGCTCCTTCCTAATGCACTTTAAAAGACTTGTTGTGAGAGGTCATTGTACGGATATGGATCCTAGCTCCTGTCAAATGCATTTTTAGGGACTTGTTGTGAGATGAGACTGTCACGATATGGGCCCTGACACCTTCCAAATGCATTTTTAGGGACTAGCTGTGAGAAGAAATTGTGGTGATATGGGCCCCAAATCCACCCAAATGCATTTTTTAAGAGTTTCTGAGAAAGGATACTATCAAGATATGGGTTGTGGGTCCTCTCTAATGCATTTCCATGGACTTGTTGTAACATAACACCATCATGATATGAGTCTTGAATCCTTCTAAATGAATTTTTAGGGACTTGTTATGAGATGACATTTGTCATGATATCGGCCCAAACACCTCCCAACTGCATTTTTAGAGACTTGTTATGAGATGACAGTTTCATGAGATGGGCCATGGATCCTCTCAACTATGACGCCATTCGTCACACAAAGCGACATTACTCAAAACAAAGTGCGGAATTATTAATTATCACAATATTACCACAAAATAGGGTAAATTAAAACTATTTGCAAATAAGTATCTCAAGCAGAAGTATTTCATAAACAAGCCTTCAATTTGGGCCAACTGTATTTTTGGCTCCTCTCAAATGTATTTCTAGGGACTTGTCATGAGAGGACTTCTCATGATATGGGATTTAGCTCCTCCTAAATACTATTATGGGGACTTTCTATGAGAGGACGTTGTCATAATTTAAGATTTGGGTCCTCCCAAATGCATTTTCAGGGACTTGTTGTGAGAGAACACTTTCATGATATGACCCATGGCTCTTCGTAGAAGCATATTCATGGACTTTCTGTGAGAGGAAATTGTCATGATATGGGCCATGCATGGCACCTCACAAATTCATGTTTAGAGAGTTAATGTGTGAGCATTGTCATGGTTAAGTCGTGGCTGCTCCAAAATGCATTCCTAAGGACTTATTGCGAGAGGATATTGTCATGATATGGGATGTTTCTCATACCAAATTTATTTTCAAGAACTTGTTGCTAGAGGACACCATCAAAGATATGGGACTTGGCTCTTCATAAATTCATTTTTTGGGACATGTTGTGAGAGGATATTGTCATGATATGGGTCATGACTCCTCTCAAATGCATTTCTAGGGACTTGTCGTGAGAGGACATTGTCATGATATGAGATGTGGATCCTCCAAAATGTTTTTCTAGGGACTTGATGTGAGAGGACATTGTCATGATATGGGATGTGTCTCCTCCCAAATGCATTTTTAGGGACATGCTTTGAGAGGACGCCATCATGATATGGTCTGTGGTTCCTCCCAAAAGCATATTCAGAGACTTGCTGTGAGTGGGAACCATCATGATATGGGAACTGGATCCTCACACATTTATTTTCAGGAATGTGATTGGACACTGTCATTATATTGGTCATGGCTCCTCCCAAATGTATTTTTAGAGAGTTGTTGTGAGAGAACAATCTCATTATATGGTATGTGGATCGTCCTAGATGAATTTTTATGAACTTGTTGTGAGAGGACACCATCATGGTATGAGCCATGTATTCTCACCTATTCATTTCTAGGGACATGTTGTGAGAGGACACTATCATGATATTTGTCATGGATCCTTCCAAATCTATTTTTAAGGACTTGCAGCGAGAGGACACCGTCATTATATGGGACATGGCTCCTCCCAAATACATTTTCAGAGACTAGTTGTGAGAGGAGACCATCATGATATGGGCACTAGATCCTCACAAACATTTTTAAGGACATGAAACAATACTTCTCCATGAAGGACTTAAGATAAGCACCCCATGTACTAGGAATCAATATCTATATAGATATATCTAGAAGACTTCTTGACCTAAGAGGAAGTACATTCATTAGTAAGTGGTAAAGTGGTTTAGCATGCATGATTTTTAGAGAGGAAACTTATCCATGTTATATGGAATTAGTCTCTCTAAATCTGAATGTCCCAGCTCCTTAGAATTGCAGGCATGGTTGAGTAAGATTCCATATGCCTCAACAATTGGATCTATCATGTGCCCAATGATATGTACACACCCGTATGTTTATATTCTTTGAGAATGATATGGGCCCGATTTTTCTTTGTTCAGGAAAATATCAAGACATATAATTTTCTACTTCTCTGGGACTAAATAGATACTATAATAAAGAAATATTGTAAGTTTTATGAGTGAATGAAATGAAAAAAAGGAACTTAAGTAATTAAATTGAAATAACATGATATAGATGATAATTTGGTATTAAGGAAAGAAAATTCGATGGTAAGTTTAAATATTACAATTTTAAAAAGAAAGAAGCACACCATTCAGTAAAGCATAATTGTAAATTGTCGATTAAGAAGTTTCTATGGTTGTTGGGGCCCATTCATAAACATAGGAATATTTTTTTTTTGAAAGCAACATAGGAACATATACATTAAATTATTTGGAGGATACATAGTCTCCACAAAAGATTAAATGGACTGAGAGGTAGTTTTTTAAAAGAAAATCAAAAGACTACAATTTTGCATTGACCCATCCCCCACCACACCCATGCTGCCCTTCTCTCACCACTTTATTTGCACTAAAGCGCTCTCTATCTCCCCTGACTCCGCGTGCCTCTCTACATTCCCAGTTCCCACAATTTGTGTTCTCCGCCAACCAATCCTCCGTCTCCACCCCAGGCAGCTCTTCTCCTTCCACCCTACTCTCTCCATCATCAATCCCCCGCCTCCAACCCTCTGATCGGTTTATCACCGCCGCCCTGCTCTCTCTTCAGTCCGCCTGCCCCTTCCGCTACTTCTCCCTGACTTCGCATGCCTCTCCACATTCCCAGTCCCCACAATTTCTATTCTCCGCCAACCGATCCTCCATCTCCATCCCAAACAGATCTTCTCCTTCCACCCTACTCTCTATGTCATCGATCCCCCACCTCCAACCCTTTGGCGGTTTATCACCACCACCCTGCTCTCTCTCAATCCGCCTATCCCTTCCGCTACGTCTCCCATCATTGTGCCAGTACCTCCGCCTCTGATTGCCTCAACGAGCCCTCCCATTTCCTTCCATACCTCCATCTCACCACCTCATCTCACCCTCCCTCGCCATCTCCACAGCCCTCACGTCCCGCCCTCATCCTCACCCGCCCTGACTACCTCCTTCTACCTCTTCTTTAGGTCTCTGTTCCTTGTTTTCTTCTGGAGACCCTTGCATCTCTTCTGTAGTCTTCTGTCTCAGAGTCAGATGTCGTGTATGTAATTCGTGCCTGAGATGCTCCTACTACTGTAACTTTCGAAGATTCTGACGCCTTGAAGTTTAAAGATTTTGATGCCCCGATGTTTGAAGATTTTGATGCCCTGACATGGAGATAGAGTGCTCAGTCCGGTTTGATTTCTACTTCCTTCTCCTACTGCTATATCAGGTAACCTTGCTTTATATTATCCAAGAAACCATTTATGCTTCCATTTACCTGCGTGTGCTTTGAAGGGTTAGATTTGTCTATCCAAGCAACAATTTTACTAACATCATTTGTCTTAGTTTTCAATTCTATAAGATTACTGCATACTCTTTCCATATTTTCAGTCCTATGACTTGACTCAGTTTGATTTTGTTAGATGATGGGAAACAACAAGAAGAACATGAACAAATTCGAGAAATGGAAGTAAACTTTCAATTGTAATTTGCAACACACATTTACAATTTTATGTTTAAATTTGTTAGGATTAGAATACATTTTTTTGGTTGTTATGTTCAGAATAGTTTTGTATTTAATATCATGTCACCACTGATGTGCTTCCTACTCATGTCCATGTGATGCAGGTGTTTCATTGGCAAGGCTTTGGGCCAATGACTAAGGTGACAAATCATTTGGCTCTTCTAGTTTGATTTGTGATGTTAGGATTCTTTTTCTTATTTATTATTAACATTTTTTCTTGTTGCTTGGTTGATTAAATAATATTTTACGTTCTTGTTGAGTTGACTTCTCCAGGTACAATCCTCATGTCAGGGCGTTGCTAGGACTGTGGCATTTACTTAGACATTATTGACCTGATGAAAATTATCTTAGATGAACCAGGAATGTTGGTTGTTTGTGCCTCTAAGATATACACGACTGATCACATGATCATGTTATCAGGATTATCACATATTCATATACCCGTTCACACTGCACAAGATATGTAGTATGATGTTTGATATGTTAAGACATTGGTTTATATAGTTTTCTATAATCAAGTAACCATCATATTTTCTTTGTAGAAAATTATTATATATGTCTGTATCAGATAGTTTCTCTAACAGTTGGAAATTTAGTGGACCCTATTCACTTCTCAATTCTTTCTTGTTGCATATTATAACCAGCAATCAAGTTCTTATACGGAATGGTCTGCTCATGGTTTTGCAGATCTAATGGAGTTGTGTGCATAAGGGGGTGATTAGACAAGAAGATTATGACCAGATATATCAGGTGGTTCTTTGATGAGTTGTATCGTTTAGAAATGTATACACTTCAAGGATGGAGGATTTGCCATCAATCTTAGAGCATGATATCAATGACAGAAAGTCAAAGCATGGATATCACTCGCACATGTTACAGTCCTTTAGCAATGAATAATGTAGAATATGAAGAAGATGTGATGTACTTTTCCACAAGTTGTATCGGTCAATTCGCAGTCACCGTTAACCACACATTTTGTACTATGTCTTTGGAGGCCAGCTTCTGCTGCACGCCTCAATGGGAAGGGCTGCTGGGCAGGGCTGCCAATTGGGAGGATGACGCAGAAGCTAAAAAGAGCATGGAATTTGCAGCCTTTTCAACTGCAACCAATTTAACTCATTCATCCTAGACCGTTCCATCTCATGATACATCAGCTTGTAATGTTTCAAGATACACACATTGGTCCCCGTCAGGCCATTTATCAATTTGTTTGGTGGGAGTTCTCCCTTGTCTGATTGTGTGGAGTGTGGACAGAACTGGTGTTGTAGTTGTACATTTGAGACTTGAAACATGGAACAAATGTTGAATGTGTACGAGTCATGTATACATTGATTTTTAATAATATATTTATTTAGTCCTTTCTTTTTGGCTCCTTTGGTTCTTTCTACTGTGAGAATATGATATCTATATATGCTGTCATGATTAGTAAATGCAACCAATATATGAAAATGTTGATACGTTATGGACGTACAACACCATGATCTTCCTAATCATCAAACACCCACTCTGAATCAGAATTTATGTGATCATCAACACACATTATATCGATTAGGTGACAACAAGTGTCATCATCAATTATTACATAGGTGACAACAATAGATATTACTTTTACTTGTGATGATGACAGTGTTTGATGTCATCTATTGACAGTTTCCAGCAAACCTGTAATTGGCTTTAGATGATGTGCTTTAGAAGAGCCTACATAGCAGAAAACTTACACATAAAAGATGACATGTATTAGGTACATGACAATCAATCACGTCATCTATCAGGATAAAGGTGACACACTTGAACATAATAGATGAAGTGTTTTCTAGTAGTGCCATAGTCTCTAGGAAGCTTTGCACTCTTCAACTATAGGTAAATTGTTTCATCTTCCTTTTGCCCAGTACATTTTAGTTTATTTGTAGATTCTCTCGTCACCACAAGATTATCTATCGTAGAAAATACTTACCTACAAAGATGAAACAATTTTCATTAGGAGTCACATTATCACGTTGTTATTCAGTTGTAAAGTTAATTCATTGTATTTGTTCATTCCAACATAGACATGCACGCATGCACACCTAATAATGTTAATAATGGATGAATTATCAACGCTGATGTTTGTTTCAGTCAATCGTACTTAATGTCAATAAAATTTTATTCGTGTGCCTTGTTGTAAGGAGTCAACTAAAAGGTCCCTAGGATGCATGCCAATGATCTGAATAGTTATCTACTCTATTTTAGAAGAAACGTTGCTATAGACCATAGCCCCATGTTTCAGACACAACAAGGTTGATTGATGTCTACCAAACATCTATCAATTCTCACTTTCCCCACTACAAAACTCCTACAAGCTTGATGTAACTAAGGAACCAGAAACCATTAAAGATAAGATGTTATCTATCTAATAAAGATGATAAGGATCACCGAAAGACAAGTTTTATACTAGCTTTATATTTATACTTCCTCTACATCGGGTTACCATTGTGATAGATCTAAGAGATTCAACATCTATGGTTGTGTAGTTATAATTACACTACCCCAATTGATGATACTTCATATAAAAGTGACTTGACACACCGCTCCCATACCATCACAATAATTTTCTTCTCTCTGGAACCCTTTGTTAATTGCAAATACTCGATGGGAAAATTGGACTACATGTCCTTATTCTTGAATTGAGCAAAGGCTGGGGGATGTCAATGTTAGCCTTTAATGTGTCGAATGAAGCACAATGGACACAACTACGTTTCTATCAGGTTACAATATTTATTTGTACTATGTTTTAATTACTTTGTTGTTGGAGTATAGAAGTTGACATGTTAGTTGAGTTTTTAAAGCTAGAGACTTGAAAAACAATTAGCATCACAAGATATCATAATCTATACATTTTATTTTCCAATTTACATGGATTGATATTTTGAAAATCGATCTGCAATATAGTAAAAGACAAGTTACTACCACCCATGAAGACACAATGCAATATCAATCCCACTTACTATTGAAAATTTTGAAAAAAAATGACAACATTTTTGTTACCTAGAGATATACATATATGTTTTTTATTACTGTTTGTGATTTTATATTCACGCCGTTATAATTTTTTTTGCCACATTGTATATGGTTCATATGACATCATGAAAAGGGTAAAATACACTTCTATAGTTTATAATTTTAGGATACACTAATACCTCAACCTGTTCTATTGTAGTGTCAATTATATAATATCCCTTATGAAAGCAATTAAGCAACAAGCATAAGTAATGAAAATCTAAAACACAACCTTGGTATCACATATCAACAAAAATAACATATATACACTACCACAGAAATGAGGTATAATGTCACATTTATCGGCGTCATTTGAAATCCAAAAACTGACGCCATTAAACTACGACGTCGGCTGCAAATACAAACTGACACCTATATGTGAAGACCAGCCAATTTTCATAAGACACGGGTATCACTTTTTATTTAGTCTCGGTTGGGCGATAAGAAACCGACGTCTAAAATCACCCGTGAAATACAATTTTACCAGTGAAAAAAATTTACCTCCAAAATTTCATTTACGGCGTCGATTATTGTGCAAGTAACCGACGACTAAAGATCTTTCGTGAGACAAAATTCATCTCCATTTTTGTCGTCTGTTTTGTTAGATGAACCGATGCAGATGTGTGTTTGCACGTTGTCCCCACAAAAAACTTTTCCCCCCAAATTGTCCAATTGGTGTCGGTTTTAGATGGCAACTGATGACTATGGTTGTAACTCAAGAACATTTTTTTATGTTGATAGACGTCAGTTGTTTTATGTTGAAATTGACGACTATGATTGTACATAAGTGTCAGTTTTTTATTATGACCGACACTTATATTGTTAGAAGTGTCAGTTTTTATTAGTAACCGACATTAATACTTAACTTAATAGCACCCACGCGGCCACATGAGCCAGACTCTCTATTTCATTCTTGCCGCCAACTGATCGAGCTAGCTAGGTTTGGTGATTCCCTCTTGCCACCGCCACTACTACTGAGGATCCATGCACTGTCACTGCGGAGCTGCTGCTGCTGAGGAGCCACGAGCTCGCTGCCGTTGGAGCTGCTTCTCTCAGGGCGTAGTCCTTGATGCACGATAGGTACTTCCTCCTTCATCTTCCTTTTCTTCGTCCTACTACTCTTATTCCTTCACTCTTTTTCTTCCTACACCTCTTCTTCCTACTCTTCTCCCTATTTGTCCTACTCCTCTTCTTATTCCTTCTCCTCTTCTTCCTCCACTCATCTTCATGCAATCCTTCTCCTCTTCTTCCTCCACTCTTCTTCCTACTCCTCTTCTCCTTATTCGGCCTACTCCTCTTCCTCTTCCTGCATGCTCCTCTTCTTCCTCTACTCTTCTTCCTGCTCCTCTTCTTCCTCGACTCTTCTTTCTATCTGAAAATGTTCCAAATTTCAATGTTGTTAATTCTTCCTGCTCCTCTAAAATTGATGCATATTGACCCCTAATTAATACATTATAATAGAATTGAATCGTGTATTTGTGTTGTTGGGCTGAATTGAGTTGATGTGATTGTGCTCTTGGGCTGAATTGAGTTGTTGTGTCATCCATTCACGATGTTGACTTGCATATATTTCTTCTTCATCCTTCAAGTGAGGTATAATCTCACTCTCCCAATGTGGCATTAGGCTTCATTTTGATTCAAATCTTTGAGATATTCAATCATGGTTTATAAATTTTTTAGTATTTACTGACAAGCATGATTAAATGATGTTACACAAAACTTAGGATATGATTGATGAAACTAGGATTGTAGGTATAAGAATGACAACATACATGTATTTGTTGGCCTAGAAACCCATCTGAGAATTACTCATTAGGAGTAAATCTTGGTTAGTCCCTGATTTGGGACTGTTCTTGAACACTTCATCTCACTTAGGATGTAAGTGTATAATATGTATTGGGTTTTCAAGAAAATTTCAGCAGCATTTCCCCATTTGTTCTCTAAGTACATATGTACTCGGAGAACAATAGGGAAATGGTGCCGAAATTTTATTGAAAACTCAATACACATTATACACTTACTAGTGAGATTAGGTATTCAAGAATGGGATAGGTGGTACACATTTATTATATATAAGACCTTAAACCCTAAACCTTTAACCATAAACCCTAATCTTTTAACCCTAGACCCTAATCTTTTAACCCTAAACCCTAATATATACTTATTTTCTCATTGATCATAGAATGGATAGATCATGGATGTCCATTCCAAATCGTTGCACCCCAGAGTTTATTTATGGTCTTGATCAGTTTATTAGATTTGTCGAGGAACATAGGAAAGAACCTGGAGATAGGTTCTACTGTCCATGTAGGCATTGCGGTAACAACTTGAAAGTCAGCACTGGTGATGAAATCAAAAGTCATGTCATGTGCAACGAGATTGTACAAGGCTATATAGAATGGCATCGGCATGGAGAGATTTCAAACCTGAAATCAGTGGATGTCGATATCAGTGCTTGCGTGGAAGAAGAAATTGCCTCTAATGACATAGATGTGAACGAACCAGTTCTAGTATACATTGTTGATGGAATGCTGGATAGTTGTGGGGTAGAGAACACCGATCCACCTCCCATGTTTAGAAACATTATGCATGATGCTGAGAGACCATTATACACAGGTTGTACTAAGTTTACGAAGCTTAGCGTTGTGTTGAGATTGTATAAGATGAAAGCTAACAATAGATGGAGCGACATAAGCTTCACGTCATTGTTGTCTTTGTTGAAAAAAATTCTTCCTGAAGGAAACGAGCTGTCAATCTCAACATACTAGCTAAAGAAATTGTTATGCCCAATGAGAATGAAGGCCAAGAAGATACACACATGCCCGAATGATTGTGTATTATTTCAAAAGGACTATGTGGATTTGAAAGATTGTCCAAAATGTGGTACGTCAAGGTATGAAATGACAACTTAGGGGAGTCTAAAACTGGTTCTTCTGCCAAGGTTATGTAGTATCTACCTATAATATCACAGTTTCAATGCTTGTTTACCAATACGATACATGCAAAGAATTTGAGGTGGCATGCATATGTTAAGAAAAATAATGATGGGATCCTATGACATGTGTCTGATTCCCCACAGTGGAAGAAGATTGATTTATTGTACCCTAAATTTGGTGAAGAAGTCAAGAATCTAAGACTTGGTCTTTGTATAGATGGGATGAATCCGTACGGGATATTGAGCGGCCAACATCAAACTTGGCATGTTATGCTTGTTATATACAATCTTCCTCCCTGGTTGTGTATGAAAAATAAGTATGTTATGTTGTCGTTGTTGATATCGAGGCCTAAACAACATGGAAATGATATCGACATTTATCTTGAATCTCTAATCGATGACTTAAAGAAACTTTGGGGTGAAGGTTTGATGACCTATGATGCTTCATTAAGAGAGACATTTCATTTGCACGCTATGTTGTTTGGCATTGTTAATGACTTTCCAGCATATGAGAATTTGTCTGGATACAGTGTCAAAGGATCTAAAGCGCATCCTATATGTGAAGAGAGCATTGATTCAATACGACTAAAACATGATGACAAGACTGTATATCTTGGTCATCGAAGGTTTCTTCCAAAATTCCATCTGTGTCGTAGGTTGTGCAAAGTGTTCAATGGACGGAATGAGGAACGGAGTGCACCTAAACCTATATTAGGGGAGGTTGTTTATGAAAGAGTAAAAGACTTTGTCAATGAATTTGGTAAGAGATCACAATGTACCATGGCCACACGGAGTGACAAATTTTATTCAAGAAGAAGTCAATATTTTGGAATCTTCCTTATTTGAGTTCTTTGGCAGTCAGACATTGTATCGATGTCATGCACGTTGAGAAAAATGTTTGTGATAGCATCATTGGTACTCTGTTGAATATACCCGATAAGACTAAAAATGGGATAAAATCCAGAATGGACCTACATGAAATGGGAATAAGGATAAAATTAACAGAAGTAGCTAGTAGTGATTGGAGAACATACTTACCTTCTACTTGTTACACGTTGACTAGAAAGGAGAAGAAAGCTTTTTGCGATTTCTTGGTAAATGTTAAGGTGCCATAGGGTTACTCATCCAACATCCATAGATTGGTATCAATGAAAGATATGAAGTTGATAGGTCTTAAATCTCATGATTGTCACACTCTAATGCAACAAATATTGTCCGTGGCAATTTGATCTATACTACTGAAGCATGTAAGATTTGCAATCACCAAACTTTGTTTCTTCATCAACAGTACGCGCAACAAAGTTATTGATCCTGAGAGTCTAGATAAGTTGCAAAGAGAAGTGGTTGTTACCCTATGTCAGCTTGAGATGTATTTTCCTCCTTCGTTCTTTGATATCATGGTACATCTTGTTGTCTACTTGACTAGGGAAGTGAAGATATTGGGACCAGTTTTCTTGCATTGGATGTATCCTTTTGAACGATACATGAGCATTTTTAAAGGTGATGTTTGAAACCGTTATCAGCCTGAAGGGAGTATCATTGAGGGTTATGTGGCGAGAGAGGTTATGTATTTTTGCAATGAAATTCTGAGTGGTAATGACTCTCCTGTTAATGACAAGAATATTGAGGAGTATTCTGGAAAAGGAATTTTAGGATCATGGATGAAAGTAATCAGCTGTGAGTTGTTGGAACAAGCTCACTTGTATATTTTACACAACATCGACGAAGTGAGTGTTTATATCGAGGAACATACCAATATCATCAAGAAACAATATCCTCGGGCCAATTCAATGTGGCTTTCTAGAGAGCATAACAAGACATTTATTAAGTGGTTTGAAGATAAAGTCTTACATCAACTATCTCAAGCACCAAATAATCTTGCTGAAAATATCAAATGCCTCACCTTTAAACCAAAATTGAATGTTATGTCTTATGAAGGGTTTGACATAAATGGGTTCTCATATTACACAAAGCGTCAAGATGATAAGAGTGTCGTCCAAAACAGTGGGGTCACCCTTCGAGCGTCTTCATTATTTTTTGCAAGTGCAAAGGATAAGAGTCCACGTGAAGCTAAAATATCATATTACAGTGTCATTGAAGACATGGGAGTTTGACTACATAGATTTCATAATTTTTCTCTTTAAATGTAATTAGGTTGATAATACCAAATGAGTTATAGTGGATGAATTGGGTTTCACATTAGTGAACTTTGAAAAGATTGGTGAGAAGGGTGAACGATTCATATTGGCATCACAAGCGAAACAAGTATTTTATGTCGATAATCCTACAAATGATAAATGGTTGGTTGTTCTTCATGGTAAAAGATAGTTCATTGAAGATCATATATGTAAAGATGTGAGATCAACTCCTTACTAAAATTTAAAGGAAGTACAAAACATCCATCTTTTTAGAAAGACAAAAGATACTGAGGGATGCATGTATAATATTCCATGTAAATAAGCATGCACCAGATACATTATAAAATGTCAATAGCAGCAAAAATAAAAGTACTAAGCCTATTACATGTATTTAATTGTTCATTACATGGTTATTCCCAAAAGAAAAAGATAAGAGAAAAGGATCTAGCAATAGCAACCTAGACATCCTTTCAGATAGCTTGAGATCTACTCCTGAGATGAATTCCTTCAAACTTGTCCTTCTCCTTGCTCAGCACCAGCGCCTGGTTGGTTGGGAAAGAACCTACCAAAAGGGGAAAGAAAGAAAGGTATGTGTCAAAAAACCAATCTAGGATATCAAGATAAGTACAACAAATAAAAATAGGCCAGGGTTCATCATATGATGAAGATAACAAGAATATGAGGCTATATTCAAAAGAAATTTGCCCTTAACAATTATATCAAAAAGGATTTGCATGTAAGATAGTTATATGTCTACCTAACTAAGTAGGGTTGAGGAACCTACCGGACCTCTAACCTTAGGTGAGGGGAGAATAAGACATTCCCAATCACCTATAATATTATGGGGAGAATAATACATTCTCCAGGGTGATTATTTACATGCCCTTTGTGGGTGGTTGTACATAAGTACCACTACTTTAAGTTAAATAGAACATAAATAAACATGCTAGAAAAAGTAGTCATGGAAAGAATAATCATATGAATCAATAATCATGATAGTGGGGTACCAAGAACCAAGAATAATATTCCAGAACTGATTTATGAGGCAAGTATAGCAAAAGATTCAAGAGTATATGAAATAGGGTTTAATAAAGCCTCATTATAGAAAAGTAGGTTAAGGCACAATTATTCCCAACTTAAGGTGTAAATGCACATGCATAAAGGGGGTTTTCACATACATAGAACATACCTCTCTTACTGATATCAATTACTAACTTTCACCACTTTAATTGAGTCCAAGTTCAACTTTGCCTATTTTCAATGTATTAGCATGTATTAGAGTACATAGTGCACATTAATGTATAGAAACCCTAATTTTTGAAATGTTTTAGAAAAACTTGGATTTAGACTCTTAAAACATCACCAATAAACTTATTAAGTTCTCCTAATCAAGAAAAAATATTTTTATGTTAATTTTGGAGTTATGATGATTGAGATGTATTTTTTATGGATTTTATGCATTAAATTCGTTTTACAAAAACCACCCTTCGTCAAACCACGAAATCAGACCTTGAAAATATTTTTATTAGATAGAGATTAATTTTCCAATTCCAAAACATATTTATTTATCAAATTTGGATAAGCAGTTTAGAAGATATGGATTTTTCAATACTAACTAATAGGAAATTGCCACATCGTCAAACCGATCGAGATATTTGAAGAGAGAGGGAGAGGGAGAGGGAGAGGGAGAAAACACCATTTGACCCAAGATCGGGTTTGAAATTGCATAGGTAACCAAACTAGATCTTATAGAGAAGATAAAATAGCAAGAAACCAAAATCTTAGAAGAACATGGTAAAAAGAGATGGAAATCATCGATTATCATCATAGAAGCATGGATTTTAAGCATGTACTAAGAAATATATGAGAAGGGGGTTAACCAAACTTGCCTCTAGGAATGTAAGAAGGTCCAAACATAAATAACTTTGATATTATAAGGTACGGATGCTCCAAGCTAAGCTCCTTTCTTGAGAAAAGATCATCTTCTCCACTTTAGACGTGCAAACCCTAGCAAAAGATCATGGAGATGAGATGTTTTAGGGTTTTAGGTGGAGTTTTACCATGTATGGTCATGGTTATGACCTATAAGAAGGTTTAAGGAAGACTAAAAGTATGAAAATAGGTAATGAATGGAGGAAACTTACTAGTTTTGGTCGAAATTACCAAGGAGGAGCTTTAGAAACCCTAATAGAGTAATTTGGAAACCCTAGGAGCCTTCTTCACCAAGGTAGGCTCCCTCTATTACCTTGGGACAGAAAATTCATGGAAAAATACAGAAGGAACTATTATCTAAGCTAGAGGAAAGAAAAGGAGAGCAAGAGTTTTTGAATTGTGAGTTGGGAAGGGGTATACATGGCTATATAAAGAAAGAGGTGAAGCATGAGGTGTCTTAAGGGACTTTCCATGTGTCTTTAGCCTAGGGCTTGATGGCCATGCAAGAGGACAACTCATTGACTCTTCTTGGATATCAAAATTCGGTCCTAAGAGCCCATAGATCCTTCTAGGACATCCCCACCGTTTTTCAAGAAAGAAATAACCTCATTGGTTGATAGCTTTTAAAGATAAGCACCTTTATAAAGAGGGTAATCCCTATAATGCCCTTGGAAAGAAATACCATCAAACCAAGGTGAAACTAGGTTCTCCAATGGTTTAAAATCTCTTTAATTTTAAGGGAATATCTAGGGATTAAAATTCAGTTGATAATTTGTAAAGAAAACCTCCCAATTTGGTAAATTGCATAAAAGTTCAAAATGTACTTAAAATTACATAACTTGCACAAACAACATCCAAATTGAATAAAAATTGAAACTTAGCCTCATTTTATGTTTTCAAATCATATCAAAAAGTTATATTAAGGTTTAGAGTACTTAATTATGGTAATTAAGCTTTCACTGAGGTATTTGTGCATAAACCCTTATATTAGTACAATTAGTGAATAAATGTTCACTAAACCACTATAAATTCCACTAATTAAACATAAATGACATAAAGGATAGAAATGAGAGGGAAACTTGGGAAAAAGGTTTACATGGAGATTACATCTAAGATTCATTATGTTACGCTATAGATGAAGAAGAGTACTATGATAAGTATGATGACTCCAGTCCATTCTAAGTTGGGTTGCCAACACCCCCAAATATTGAAGCTAATGATGACTTGTAAGTGTGTGGAGATCACACTGAAGGAATGTTAATTGATAAAAGATTTCAGTATTCGAGGCGTGCATGTTTATATTTTTTTATAAATATTATTTTTCTGAATGTGAACTTTACAATGTTTTACTATCTTCTAGTTATGTTAAATGCTAAATGTTTGATTTTTTAATGACACTTTCAGATGGCTGAGCATGAGTATGATGACCATGATGATGATTACCGTGACGGTGAGGATATCAATGTGCTACCTCACAATGTAAGTTTTAAAAATATATCATATATTTCTATCTATATGTCCATTTATATGTCAAATTTTAGGTTGATGATGTAGCCCCTGAAGAACTTGGGGCACTTGATGAGAAGTGAAAAAAATTGAAAAAGTGAGGGGCATCACTATGATGAACAAGTTACTACAACATAGGGGCAATGGACCCAAACTAGCTGTGGATTTTGATCATGCAAGAAATCCATTTGGAGTGAACTACAACTTGTTTATTTCATATCTTGGGGTTCTTACTCGTAGCCATTGTAGACTTAATGTAGAATCTTGGCATAAAGTTCCTAAGGGGAAGAAAGACTTAGTATGGAAGGAACTATATGTGAGTTATTATTATTTGCAATTCTATTTTACAGATTAGTAATTTTTAGGATACTAGTTAAATATATGAAATTTTGAAGAGTATATTTGAACTGGATGAAAGCCTACATCGTAAATGCGTGATGAGTGTTATGGGAGGGTCCTAAGAAACTATAGGAAAAATCTCACCCAAGATTACATACGAGATGCTGAGAAGAGGAAGAAGTCAACCACTGAGCAATGGAACTACCTAGACCCCAATGTTTGGGAGGAGTTTTTTGCCAAAAGAAAAACTGACGAATTCAAGGTATTAAGCACCACTCCCAATTTAATTAATATACATACTTATGTATTCACCTATTAAATATTAACCTTCAATGTTACTAACCAAATTAATGTTCTTACTAATAAGGCTATCAGCGATGCTCAAAGAGCAAGGCGTGCACTGAATGTGCATGACCACACGATGGGTCCAAAAGGCTATGCAGGTGTTCACCAAAGACTACATGCTGAGTCTACTGCTGAGTCTGCTGCTACTCAGGAGACTGCAAAGTCCTCTACTATTGCTCCCGCACCTCTGCCTCACCATGTTGTGTGGATAGATGGGAGGAAAAACAAGAAAGGAGATACAACCAAGCCCGCAACTGCTGAGGTGACTGCAAAAATGGTAAAATTCAACTATTAGAGTAATCGATATTGATTATTGTTATGTTTACTTACCAATTTCTATTGATGACGATTAGCAGGAGCTACACAAGCAGAGGAAGCAAGGCAAGTTCATCCCTGATGGCACAGGGGATGAATTGACAGTTGCTCTTGCTAACCCAGAGCATCCTGGATGTGTTAGGGGTGCAGGTGCTGGTGTGGGCATAAAAGTGTTCTTTGGGCAATCACAACACAAACATATCCCAAAAGTGGGGTTATAAAATGTTGAGGTAACCTGTTCTTTTTTATAATGTTATTGCGAAAGGAAATTCAATAATCAAAAGCTAGCATTTCTTTTGTCCATGTATAGGTAGATGAGTTAATTAATAGGAGAGTCGAGGAAGCACTTGATAAGAGACTCCATAAAGCAATTAGCAAGTGGTAGGCATCTCAGACTGCCACTCAGACAGTACCTGTGGCATGTCGGTCTTCTCCTACTATAGAGGTTGGGAGTAATCCTGTAGACCCACAACCTAGCACGTCCGCTGTAAGTATTTTTATGACATAGTATCTAGTCTTTTCAAGATGATATGTTTATGTATATATGTATATAACATTCTTTACATAAATTTGTAGGGATTGAAGCCATGCCGTCTAAAAAGTAACGAATTTGTCGTTACAGAGGCCGAGGCTTACCCACCCCTTCCAGGGGACACGTTTCATGGCACTCCAGTACCAGATGGTACGGTTCGTGTGAGCCCGATACATGTACTCCCCAATTGGAGGGATCATCCATTGCAATATGCCCTTCCAGATTCTGAAACGCTTGGTCAAGCAGAAGGCGGAGTGATATTGTGGCTCAAAATGGATGTCGTCTATACTGATATTGTATGGTAAATTTACATTACTTTAATTTGTTAGTGTGTATATATGAGTCAATTGATATGAAATTATATATACAGGTCAAAAGGAAGAAACCCTCTACATCTCAGCAGCATTTCCCCATGTGCGATTTCTAATTTCATCTTTGATCATTCGTGTAGATAATGATCCTTCATCAGTTATCTTGTACTGCTCTGTCACTTTTAAATATTTTAGTAAAAAAAGAAGACGGTGATAATAGCTCCATTCAATGTTGAGTAAGTTTACTTTCCTTATAATTTGTACTTTAGAAAATTACATTTTATGGTGGATTTTGAGTCATATATTTTTAACTTTCTTATCTCTAGTGGTAATCATGGGAGTTATTGGTTATTGTCCTAAAGACGTTCACTGTTTATTATCTAGATCAAGTGGGGAAGGAATTAACACATTATATGGACACCCAATGAAAAGGTCATTATTCATGTGAGAAATCTTTCATATTTTTATATCTGTTAACATCTATTATTATATTACTATTTAATAATGCAATTTAATGTGTTACATTAAGATGTAGGGCTTTAAAAGAGTTCATAAAAATTGGAGGAAACATCTCCAAGACAAAGAAATAGTTACTTTAGGAGAATGTAAAAGTCATTTCCCGACTCCAATGTATATATTATTTATGTGAACTATGCTTGTTTGTATTTGTGAACATTTTATATGTTTTAATTTATAGTGTGCTACACAAGAAAACGGCTGGGCATGTGCATACTATGTGATGCGATATATGGACCTAATTATCAAATATGCTATAATGGAAATTGATACCATACAATAGGTATTATATATAGTCTCATTAGATAATATAAAATATATCAATCTTATTATATATTATTAATTATATATATACATCATTCTCTTTGTAGGTGTTTAAAACAAACTTGACTACAGGTGAAAAGTTATTATATGTACATACTCCCTATACAATGGAAGAATTAGATGATGTAAGAGAACAATGGGCAAAAGCCTTACAAGTTGTGGGAATTTTTTATTATGATTGGAATACTGATGGCGATAATGACAATGATGATAATAATAAAGAATAATATTTCTAAACTTTGTTCTCATAATTATTTTTGTATTTGTTGACATGTGAAACTTTGAAAGATGCACTTATATATACATGTCTGAATGAATTTTTTTGGAATTGGCATATGTGTGAATGTGAAGATGAATACATGAATGTTTCTACATGTGTCTGAATGTGAAAAGAGATGTGAAAAACTATATTTCTGGCTTAATTTCGAGGACGCAATATCCTTTAAGATGTGTAGGATGTGATGGAGTGGAGTTTTGGAATCCATAAATATCAATGACACAAGTGAAGTCATGCATGTTGAGTTGTTTTGAGAATCCCAAGTGTTTTCATAAAGTTGGAATGTTGATTGAGATTTATATAATGATTAAGATTCATAAGTTTATGCTTATTTGAGGAATTTAATTGATTGGTCTACCAGTTGAGTTTTGGCACCAAATTTGAGTATGGTCTACCTTGAGTGATGATAGAGCTATGGTTAAAATTTGGTGGCCTTTAGATGTTCCTAGAGGAAGCTAGGGAGGTTTGAAATTTGGAAAATAATGTGTATATTTGATGATTTATGGACCCCAGTGATGGTTTTTATCAGTGTCGCACACCCTTAGATTATAGACGAGTCACGTGGCCTATTGCTGATCATGGATCTCAGATCTAGTGGTTACATTTTTGGTCTTACAGTGAGCCACAGATCTGGTCTTGTAAGGGCCTTGTACAGCCATTAGATGCACTTTGGACGGCATCAAAGTCATCTTCCAGCTCTGGATTTTGAGGAGTCATGGAGCAGTGAGGTGTGCAAGCACCCATGCTACCATGATCTCCAAATGTGCATCAAACAGAATAGGTGACTGAGCAGTTAAGGTCGACTCGCTGAGGACCATTGTACGACCCTTTACATGTGCCCATTAGTAAACGGACGAGAGAGAACCATCTCATCATCTCCACTGCTTCTCCATTGTGGAGAGTAGTTTGGGCGTAGGAGAGCAATATAGATTCAGAGGAGGCTTCAACTTAGTTTAAGAAAGGGAAAACAAAGCTCGAGGTCAGGGGAGAAAGATGCAGGCATTTGCAGTGGACTTCGAGCTCTCCCTCATGGCTGCCAACCTTAGATCGGTTGACGACAGAGATGGTGCTCGGGGACTGGTGCAAAGTGTTCCTCATCGAGAATGATGGTGATGCGTGACTTTCGGAATGCTTATCAATTATTTCAGCACCATCCACCTTGTGTAATGAGAATCTGGGGTGGTTTTCCCCTTTTTTCTCCGCCGCACCTGGAGATGGCACTGGAGAGCTCCTCGAATCTATGACGAGGAGACGCCAACAAGAATCGTGCAAGCCGGCGCAGTTGAGGGAGCCTAGACAGATCTTGTGGACCTCTTTCTAGTTTGTGAGGAGGACATGATTGTCACCTTTTCCTCACCGGAGTCAAGCCGCACGGTGGCGGCTCTGTTCCTGAATCCGCTGGAACACGATCGCGAAGGAAGAGAGAAGGCGATCCAAGCCCAAAGGTGAACTGGGCCCAGGCGCCCTTGAACCGCCGACTTAGTGCGGCCAGGATCTAGGGAGCCGCACCCAAGTAGAGCCATGTGACGATTGCTGATTGGCTAGAATAAGGTAATCAACTCAAAAATCCCCGGTAATTTATAGATCTTAGATAATTCACAGTAAATAACCCGTTTATCATAAAATTACAAACAAGGTATCAAAACGTTCAAAAAAATGATTAGAATAATATGAAAGCATAATATCAGTAGTTTGATGATTGAATATTAGTGATATCCTATAAGATGTATTATTCTTAGTTCATGAGTAATAAATAGTAAATGATGATATAAAATTATGGAAAAATGTCAGTAATTCCATAATCATGTTTACAATCCATCTGAAGTAAGAAATAATGATGTTGATGTATGAAATCATGTATTTTACCTAATGTGGTTATTTAGGGCTAATAAACCTAAATAGAATGTAATAAATACATACATGCTCAATAATTGATGAAATTTACAGAGTAAGCTCATATCAGTATATTTAACCCCAGTTTTAATTATGAGATCATGATGGTGCATAGAATCCTAGTTTTATTAAGATGAACCTTGAAACATGTGATGAAACCCTAATTTAAGTAAAACATGTAACTTCGAGTTAATATGTATAAATAATGATATGGAACCTGATATTCAGATTATGTATCCTAATCTAGAACATAACATCAATAACATAAATCCCACATAAGGATGAAGATAAGACAAGTAATAATGTATATATCCTAATGAACTAAGAAAACCCTAATGAATGTAATTAGGGTTAAGTTGAGATGTAAGAGAATGAGAACCCGATGATAGTATATGATCTTGTCTTAATCAGGGTTTGACCAAGATATAGATGACATGAGGAATATATGTGATGATTAGGATATCTCTTTGGAAGGTATGCCATTACCTCTTACTTGGCTTATTATACAATTTGCTTGTGTTATATGCATAGTAAAATACTTGGCATATGGTATTGAATGAAATGATTTCTCTTGTATGATATGTTGGTTGGTTTTCTATACTTATTGCTATGATCACATCAAACATAATATATTTGTTCCATTATAAGAAAGCACCAACTCTTTGGCAGTGTGCGTGGAAGTGACCAAACTCTTTGGTAGTGGTCACATTGTACATATGGAAGCACAAACTCTTTGGTAGTGTGCTTGGACCCAATTCTTTGTTAGTGGTCACATTGTACATATGATCCAACTCTTTGGTAGTGATCATAAAGGCCTTGAGATATAATAGAAAATGATCTTAAAATATGTGTTCTCTTTTGTTAATGAATATCTTTGTGCAAGTATATTCTTTTCTTATATTTCTTCTATTACTGCCAAGTATTAGTTTTATCTTATTGCCAAGATATGATGAGAGGTATATAAAAGACATGTAGGCATACTTAGTACAATATTCTTGAATATTGTGCTGACGTGTACTGCATGTAATCTTTTGTTTAGGTTTTAGTTATGCTCTTGAAGATCCTGGGTAATGAGAGTTGTATAGGGAGATGATGTACAGGTGAACCTGTTGTCTTAAGATCTTGTAGATTAGTAGTAGTACATGTATATGTATAGTTTGATGTTCAATATGTAATATCAAATGTTGTAACAATTCATGTTGTAATTATATGTTGAATGGTGAACATGTGTGTATGGTTTTATTATTGTTCATGTACATGTGCTACTGATTGTTTCCTTCTGACTTCCTCTGATTTTCTTCTTCTGAGCCTAGTGTGGGGTGTTTAAATTAGGATTCTCACTGAGGTGAGGGTTTCAATTTGGACGTCACACATCAGATTAAGTTTTAGAAAATCCGGGAATGTCACATGTGGTATCAGAGCATGAACAATAGCAAAGCCTGACATTTGCTCATTATGCAACTTGAAACTAAAGAACCTTGAACTTAATAATCCTTAGGGTTAGATTAGTTGTCTTTTAAAGACTAGATCTGACCTAGCCTCTAGGTTAGCACCTAGATGTCTGAGAACTTGGTCTAGACTGGTGCTTGTTGAGTAGCAAGTCCTTAGATGTCGTTCTTTCCTTGTAGTGCAGTGGTATGGGACGTTGAACTATTTGGAAATGACGTGCATCAAGGGAAGAGAAACCCTAGACATATTGTGCACGTTGTCTAGAGTAGCTACACTAGTCTACCCCTTGTTCTCACCCTTTTCACTAGTTTTCATGACACTGTACTCTCTACTATGTGTGGGACACTCGTTTCTGGATTTGGTTTTTGATTCCAATCGAAGAGAACGTCGATAGTTTTCTCTGATGCTTGTTTTATCGGAGAAAAACTATATCATATTTTATTATATATATGTATTACAAAAATGTGTCCCCACACATGTACGAGTAGGAGGTGACCATACAATCTAAGTGAAAGTGAATGACATCAGTCTAGAAGAGAGAATAGTTCTAGATTAGGTGTCTAGAGCCTTGTTAGAATATATGATAGTTGGAATAGATGAAATAAGTTTTGATGATATGATGTAAGCTTGATAGAGATTATATAAGATAGTTTATGATGATATATGTTTGTCTTTGCGGACTTACGTTAAATTTTGATGATTTGAGATAATTTTTGATGATGCAATTAAATAGGCTTTTATGAGATAAGATATGTTAAGTTAAGACAAGTTGTGAGTCAGCATGAGCCTCAAGCTCTTTTACAAAGGAGGAACTCTAGTGTTAGGACAAGTTTTGGGGTTGTCTCAAGAGAGAGCGAGACCCATAGGGAGAAGGTCAAAGAACCTAGACTCCATGATATGAGAAATATGAGAAATATGTGATATGATATGTCCTAAACTAGATTACTGCCGAGTGAATGAGTTGAGTTGTCTAATGCATGATTCCTATAGTTTTGTTGAACCCTAGATGTCCTTGGGAGGACCAAACCCTAGAGTCAGAGAGAGGCTGGTTATATGTGCATATGTGAATATGAATATGAGAACCTACTATCTGGGTGAGGGAGAGAAAGTCCCAAGACTTTGGAGGAGGTAACTATGTTTTAGTTTCTCAGAAGCCTCATGCTCGGTTTGGTAGTTTCCCACATAGGAATCTAGTGGTGGTGTATATAGAGAAAGTTTTTGGGTAAGCATAACTCATGGGTAGAGACCTATGAAGAGTACGTCATAGTATGTTTTTGTTTGTGCTTATGTGTCTAGAGCTTATAAATCTATCACTAGTGCCAATGGGGTATATCTATGAACGCTAGACTAAGAGGGGAAAGATAAAAGTATGTGCATATGAGATACTCAGAGAGTTGAGTTAGCTCGGAGAGACTGAGCGCGACACTACCCTCATGATATGGGTTGGGAGAACCTCTTTTGGACTAGAAAAAACTTTGATATATGTTTAAAAGCTACTCACATAAGTTGGTTTAGCACAACCATGATATAACATAGATAAGAACGTGACCTAATCTCGAGACGCGATATATAGACATGATGTGATGGAAATATAGAAATGGTTTAATAGATATCAATACATAAATGGTTAACCATGTACATGAATAATGATGATTAATGTGAAACTTTTGTTTAATCTTGTGATGAATTCACTAGTAAATGTTGCAACTTATTATGAGCAATGAAATAAGATCATGTGAATAAAATTTGTTGCATGAGGTGTTGATCTTAGTTCTTAATAAAAATGAAAATATAGTTTGACAGTTAGCACAACATAATGTTGATGACACCTTGATAAGTGGGTTAACTTTAGTTAACTCCTTTAGAACATGGTAATATGATTTGGGAACCATAATGCATGGATAAAGTTAAGGATGAAATCCTAAAATATGAGATATGTCATGACATAACCTAAGCTTCTGAACCCTTGTTCGAGCCTTCTATGGAGTGAGGTTTCACCCTTGATGCTTTTGAAACCTCCTAATATTACTTTGGATACATGGTTTTAGGTAACCTTGCGGATATGTTACACATATAATAATGCCTACATGTGGATGAAGGAAAGATAAGGTTTTCCCTAGAAGTATGAGTATGGTTTACTTTTGAGGACGAAAGTTCTTTTAAGATGTATATGATGTGAAAAACTGGATTTCTGGCTTAATTTTTAGGACGAAATATCCTTTAAGATGTGTAGGATGTGATGGAGTAGAGTTTTGGAATCTATAAATATCAATGACACAAGTGAAGTCATGCATGTTTAGTTTTTTTGAGAATCCCAAGTGTTTTCATAAAGTTGGAATGTTGATTGAGATTTATATAATGGTTAAGATTCATAAGTTTATGGTTATTTGAGGAATTTAATTGATTGGTCTACCAGTTGAGTTTTGGCACCAAATTTGAGTATGGTGTAGCTTGAGTGATGATAAAGCTATGGTTAAAATTTGGTGGCCTTTGGATGTTCCTAGAGGAAGCTAGGGAGGTTTGAAAATTGGAAAATAATGTGTATATTTGATGATTTATGGACCCAAGTGATGGATTTTATCAGTGTCGCACACCCTTGGCTTATAGGTGAGTCACGTGGCCTATCGCTAGCCATGGATCTCAGATCTAGTGGTTACATTTTTGGTCTTACAGTGAACCCCGGATCTGGTCTTGTAAGGGCCTTGTACAACCAGTAGATGCACTTTGGATGGCATCAAAGTCATCTCCCAGCTCCGGATCTTGAGGAGTCATGGAGCAGTGAGGCGTGCAAACACCCACACTACCATTATCTCCAAACGTGCATCAAACAGAATAGGTGACTGAGCAGTTAAGGTCGAATCACTGAGGACCATTGTACGACCCTTTACATGTGCCCATTAGTAAACAGATGAGAGAGAACCATCTCATCCTCTCCACTGCTTCTCCATTGCGGAGAGTAGTTTGGGCATAGGAGAGCAATATAGAGTCAGGGGAGTCGTCGAATTAGTTTAAGAAAGGGAAAACAAAGCTCGAGGTCAGGGGAGAAAGATGCAGGTGTTTGCAGTGGACTTTGAGCTCTCCCTCATGGCTGCCAACCTTAGATCAGATGTCGACGGAGATGGTGCTCGGGGACAGGTGCAAAGTGTTCCTCATCGAGAATGATGGTGATGTGTGAGTTCCTGAATGCTTATCAATTATTTCCACACCATCCACCTTGTGTAATGAGAATCTGGGGTGGTTTTCCCCTTTTTGCTCCGCCGCAGCTGGAGATGGCACCGGCGAGCTCCTCGAATCTATGATGACGAGACACCAACAAGAATTGTGCAAGTCGGCGCAGTTGAGGGAGCCTAGACAAATCTTGTGGACCTCTTTCTAGTTTGTGAGGAGGACAGGATTGTCACCTTTTCCTCACCGGAGTCAAGCCGGACGAAGGCGGCTCTGTTCTTGAGTCCGCTGGAACATGATCGCGAAGGAAGAGAGAAGGCGATCCAAGCCCAAAGGTGAACCGGGCCCAGGCACCCTTGAACCGCCGACTCAGTGTGGCCAGGATCCTGGGAGCCGCACCCAAGCAGAGCCATGTGACGACTGCTGATTGGACAGAATAAGGTAATCAACTCGAAAATCCCCAGTAATTTATAGATCTTAGATAATTCACAGTAAATAGCCCGTTTATCATAAAATTACAAACAAGGTACAAAAATGTTCAGAAAAATGATTAGAATAATATGAAAGCATAATATCAGTAGTTTGATGATTGAATATTAGTGATATCCTATACGATGTATTATTCTTAGTTCTTGAGTAATAAATAGTAAATGATGATATAAAATTATGGAAAAATGTCAGTAATTCCATGATCATGTTTAGAATCCATCTGAAGTAAGAAATAATGATGTTGATGTACGAAATCATGTATTTTACCTAATGTGGTTAATTAGGGCTAATAACCCTAGATAGAATGTAATAAATACATACATAGTCAATAATTGATGAAATTTACAGAGTAAGCTCATATCAATATATGTAACCCCAATTTTAATTATGAGATCATGATGGTGCATAGAATCCCAGTTTTATTAAGATGAACCTTGAAACATGTGATGAAACCCTAATTTGAGTAATACATGTAACTTCAGGTTAATATGTATAAATAATGATATGGAACCTGATACTCAGATTCTGTATCCTAATCTAGAACATAACATCAGTAACATAAATCCCACATAAGGATGAAGATAAGACAAGTAATAATGTATATATCCTAATGAACTAAGAAAACCCTAATGAATGTAATTAGGGTTAAGTTGAGATGTAAGAGAATGAGAACCTGATGATAGTATATAATCTTATCTTAATCAGGGTTTGACCAAGAAATAGATGACATGAGGAATATATGTGATGATTAGGATATCTCTTTGGAAGGTACGCCATTACCTCTTACTTGGCTTATTATACAATTTGCTTGTGTTATATACATAGTAAAATAATTGGCATATGATATTGAATGAAATGATTGCTCTTGTATGATATGTTGGTTGGTTTTCTATACTTACTGCTATGAACATATCAAACATAATATATTTGTTCCATTATATGAAAGCACCAACTCTTTGGCAGTGTGCGTGGAAGTGACCGAACTCTTTGGTAGTGGTCACATTGTACATATGGAAGCACAAACTCTTTGTTAGTGTGCTTGGACCCAAGTCTTTGGTAGTGGTCACATTGTACATATGATCCAACTCTTTGGTAGTGATCATAAAGGCCTTGAGATATAATAGAAAATGAGCTTAAAATATGTGTTCTCTTTTGTTAATGAATATCTTTGTGCAAGTATATGATTTTCTTATATTTCTTCTGTTACTGCCAAATATTAGTTTTATCTTATTGCCAAGATATGATGAGAGGTATATAAAATACATGTAGGCATACTCAGTACAATATTCTTGAATATTGTGCTGACGTGTACCACATATAATCTTTTGTTTAGGTTGTGGTAATGCTCTTGAAGATCCGGGATAATGAGAGTTGTATAGCGAGCTGATGTACAGGTGAACCTGTTGTCTTAAGATCTTATAGATTAGTAGTAGTACATGTATATGTATAGTTTGATGTTCAATATGTAATATCAAATTTTGTAACAATTCATGTTGTAATTATATGTTGAATGGTGAACATGTGTGTGTGGTTTTATTATTGTTCATGTACATGTGCTACTGATTGTTTCCTTCTGACTTCCTCTGATTTTCTTCTTCTTAGCCTAGTGTGGGATGTTTAAATTGGGATTCTCGCTGAGGTGAGGGTTTCAATTTGGACGTCACACATCAGATTAAGTTTTAGAAAATCTGGGGATGTCACTAGAGATTAAATGAATGGAACTGCAGGTTGTTAAATGTGTGTGAAAATGGAGGAATGTTGAAATAGAGCTACAAGTTTCTACATGTGTGTGATGAAAAATAATATGAATTAAATGTGCTTATACATGTGTGTGAATCAAAAGATCATAAATTGTCGTCCATCCTTGTTAAGTTTGTAGGTTTTTTGCCTATTGTTGGCTGAAATCAATGGATGTTGTAAACTTATAGTTCAGAACTGAACTGCAAGTTATGCATCCTGCTGACCAGCCGGACAGAAGGCCTGCAAGTTGATAAGAAAAAAAATCAGAATATAGGTTTCGGTTAAAAAACAAAATTGACAACAAAAACTTAACTCGTCGGTTATTAATAGAAAATCGACATCTTTATCCCTTCCTGGGAATAAATTTTTTTAATTCGATAAGGGATATGGCGTCGGTTATTAATAGAAAACCTACGTCTTTATCCCTTCTTGGCGCCAATTTTTTTTATTCAGGAAGGGATATGACGTCGGTTATTAATAGAAAACTGACGTCCTTATCTCTTCCTGGGGCCAATTTTTTTATTCGGGAAGGGATATGGCGTCATTTATTAATAGAAAATTGACGTCTTTATCCCTTCCTGGGGCCAATTGTTTTTATTCGGGAAGGGATATGGCATCTGTTTCACTTGATAACCGACACATGTGGGCCAAAGTTTTTTTTTCGGGCTAGTATGTGGCATCAGTTTTCACTTGATAACTGACGCCTATGGTCCCCTTGCTGGCATGTTTTTTTGGTTTGCAATCGATGGACGACTTTGTGCTGTCGGTTCTGAAACTGACGTTGAAGGCGTCTACTTTTAGCTACACCCAGTTGGGTGTCGCTTGTAAACTGATGCCAAAAGGGTTATTTAATCGACACTAAAGGTTATTTCTGTACTAGTGATACTTATGTGTTCTATAATTATGAAGAAAACTATATTACTGACATGTACTATATTATCATGTTGCAAGATATTATAGCAGTGATAATATATCCTAAATGTATTGACTGATGTTGGTTCCAAAATGAGTATGATAATAATAACTGATAAATCTTGTGGCCTATGTCATTTATGGATATGGTTGAATCCAATAATCATTCAAGGAGAATCAATCGAGCTTCATTGGACATTTCTCAACACGTCATGTTTTGTGTTTTAGTTTCTGAGTATCAATTATACATTCCATATGCAGCAGATTGTTCAATAATAGTATGCTATTGTTGAAAGATTTAGGCCAAATAATATAGTTTTAATTAAAACTCTTGGAAAGTAGATACAAAATGCCTTGTATTGAATATTGTTGAATCATTTCGATATGTATTAGAAATCATCACCAAAGATAATATGCCCATTGACAATATTTCCCTATATAACATGTAACATTAAGTTAATGAATATTTATAATGTTAAATCATTAACAACAGTTGTTTGTAGATATTTCTCTAAGTATCTTCACTCTTATAACTATGAATAACACTTTATAAATCAAAAAGTAATTATGAAGAAGATGTTCAATAGATATGAAATACAAACATTTGAGTTATTTATCACATAGTTAGAGATTCTAAAATCACATTCACCTTATAGTTAACTTCATTTGAAAACACCATGATATGCTTACATCACGCCATTTGTCTATGTATATGTATGTTGAACTTATAGTATATATTATCATCAACCTCAAATAATGTAAGGATTTTCAAAGATAAAATACCTAAATACATTTTCGATTAAATATAGAAATTTCAATATTTATTATTATTAAGACTCAATCTAAATATGAGAATGTCCTTCTTGACTATTGTTTGAGTCCACAAGTTTATTAGATTGTTATTTATATCTTTATATATATAAGTTGGTAATGTCTCTGAACACATATAAATGAATATATTGGAATTGTATACGCTACTTTCTTTGAGGAAGAAGCATGAATCTTGTAAATTTATGATGACGTAATTTTTAGTAGCAGGTTTGTACATGTTAGAATTATATATATATATATATAGAGAGAGAGAATTTAATATATATATATATATATATATATATATATATCTGTGTGTGTGTGTGTGTGTAACATATTTAATGATAGATATATTATATATTTAGGATGAGTGTTATTATTGTTATAACACATGTAGAAAAACTATTACATGTATTAGGAAAAGAAATTTAGGAAATCATCATGAATCTATTAGTCCATAGTATTAAACTTACACCAAAAATCCAATTTCAAACATAAAGACATTATATGCTCAATGTATATATATTAGAAAGGTAACCTATCGTACAAAATAGACAAAACATAGAACAACTCCAAATGTGTAACAGAACATATAGTGGAACAGAAAACCATGTAAAAAATATTTAATTATTGTAGTAGTAGGTTTTTTATATGTTTAATTCACATAAAACAGTTACCTCTACGAAGACATCATTCTTATTTAATTTTAGTTAAACCTCATATTTTTGATATACAACCAAATGTGCAGTGCACGTACAATTACTACTAGCATGTCCATGTCAACCGTAAAATGTAAACCAATTTAAGAAAGCAAAGTGCAATAGGAACAAAAGAAGACGTATTCCATGTTCTTCTCTAAATTAGCAAAATCAATATCCAGCTATTGAGATGTGTCAGGCAGCAACTTGTGTATCTCATGGGCATGAGAATTTTGAAGTTACTCCAAGATTTATAGTGTTACATCACTTCGTTGTCAAAGGAGAAATGAGACAAGATTGAAGTAAATAGAAACCGAGTTGTGAGTAATGTAGGCAGGAACAAAAGGACACGTGTTAAATCTTATCCAAAGTGAATAGATAGGCACATGTTTTTTAGTTGTGAATTGAATATTACGACATGTGGTTCCATCTATTAAGATATTTGTTGAGGCCAGTGGATGAGCAAGGGAGGACGAATAGGGGCCATGCCTCCCTCCAAGAAAATCAAAAGTTTATCAAATATCTATATTTTTAGTTTAAAATATGTAACATGTGTTAAGCGCACTAGTTGGGTTGGTTGTTGCATGCAACTCCTCGTACCTCTCACTCATATTTGAATTCAAGAGACTTTTTTTTCACATTTTGGTATTTAAGGAAATTTATAAAAAGAAGCCCCACTCTTTACATGCAATTAAAGACCCTTAAATTTTTATATATTTCATGCAATGTGATTAAAGTCAAAATCTTGAAAAAAATTTAAATAAATGTCTTCAAAGGTAATGTATTCTTTCAAAAATCCTTTCTAACGATTAAAATTTTACAATAGTTCTTTGTTTATACTTGTAAATAAGTCATATTGTTTTGTTATATATGGATATATAATTAAACAAATCCCTCACTTACTACATATTTCACATAAAGTCATCAAACATAAAACCCCCAACTACATATTCACTAGAGGTCCTCAAAATTTATGTATTTCTCCTTAATTTTTTTACAATAAATAAAAATGTACAAGTATTTTTTTATTAATAATTGTAAGCAATTCATATCTTTTTGGTATCCGCAACTATCTAACAATTTCTTATTGTTTCTTTCCCTCCATGGAATGAACTAGTGTAAGTATTGCATTAAATTTAGATTTAGTTAGATGACCTTTATCCTGACGTATTTCTTATAAATGATCATTGTGATTTGGAACAAACAGATCCAAATGCTTCATATTTTATGAGAATCATGGGCTTTGCCTATAATAATATTAATCTTCATCAATGTTAGCTTGTTGTGTCAATGGTAACAACCAAAGTGAATGCATAATGCTCTAATATAAAGTAAATAGTAAATATCGACATGTACATGTCAATAAAAATATATAAATCAAATTTGGATAGTAAAGTATTGTAGGAACGACATGTCAATAAAAAATAATAAATCAAAATTGGATAGTAAAGTATTATAGGAACGAAATCAAGTATGTCATTTTCTTTAATTTAAGAAATCTAGCGTACAACTATTGAGACATGTCATGCAAAAATGTATGCATCTCAAGGGAATGAGAATTTTAAATTACTTAAAAGTTTACACTATTACTGATGAATGCATATTTATCCTAGTTTGAATCTTATTTTCTGCTTAGTTTTGATTCAATTTTCATCAATTCACTTTAGAACTAGCTTACATAAGTTTCCATAAATTTATATTAATTTATACGATTTTGATTCATTTTCTTAATTTCCATGCCAAGCTTGAGTTTCATTACATGGTAGGAGTATAGGAGGTGGTGATACTTCTAAAAGTCTAGTGGGCCCAAGAACTTTTGGATAATTATACCATATTTTTTATTATTTATTCCTCTATTTGGTTTCCCAATCCATCAGTTTGCATCTGTGCTGCAAAATCATCCATTTTAAAAAATCTACCCTACCATCAATTAATGAATCCTTCGGCTGAGTCATTCTAGGAACACACCATTTGACATGCAAAAATAGCACCCCTCCCTCTAGGGTGCGTCTCTCTCCTTCAAAAACATCAATTTGCAATACTTTTGTCGAACCATCAGCTTATGCCACCTTGCCCCTCCTTCAGTTGACAATCGAATCAAGACATGTGTGCCTTTCAATGGCTGCCCCATACTCATCTATGAAAGGAATCTCTACACCAAACAACTGATGGAAGTCCTACATTCGTCTTTGGATGGATGCCCTACATTTCCCTACCAATGGTTTTGCCACATATGCTTACTGATGCTCCCATTTTGGTGGATCTTCTTTGTAGGCCAAGTGAAGGCCGGTGTCCACTCCACAATTGATGGTTCCACCTTCCAGTGGTTGTCCAAATTCTTCACCTATCGATGGAAGTTCTATGGGTTGTGAGACTATTTTTCTACCAATAGTATTATTGAACATAGGTGACCCATCATCCTCCTTACACTGTTGTTGACTTTTCAACTCCATGGAGGCTAATACCTTTAGTTTGTGGAGGTCTAGATGGTTTCAAACCCTAGCCCATATCTATAAATAGAAAATTAGAGCCACCAAGAACTGCATCCACCATTAACGTCGAGAGGTTGTCATTTTTTCTTATGGTCTTTGAACTCTAGGTACTTTTGACATTTGTCGATCGGTTGACAAACATCAACTTAATGTCCTTCCACTTTCATTTCTGCCCAAGTTTTAAGGTCCTAGCCTCAATAGAGGCCTGCTCCGTTGCACCTATTTCCATCAGTTGATGATATCCACCCTCGCCAACCTGCTATTTTGTCCAGACAGTAGTGAATCTAGTTCACACGGAAGGAAGAACAATGACTCTAGCCATCCCTAGCGAATGTCTAAGGGTGTCCTTGTTTGTCTATCGACACTATCATCCTATAGTTTTATAAGTTGCTTCTGCTCACCACGACTGTGACTCCTTATTTTAGGACCATCACTTTCTTCTTCTTTTCCCTTGTTGTTTCTGTTGTTGCTCCCATGAGTGAGTATTCTTCTTTCTAGGGTGTGGGAAGTAACTCTATTGTCCCTTTTTGTTCTCTTATTTTCATCTACTTTTGTGTGGACCATAATATTTTAGAAATTAACCTTTTAATTCTTGTAATCTTGTTTGATCATTGAGTGTACATGTTTATCACATCTTGGGTGTAGATAACCTTGAACTCAAGATCTAGGATATCGATTGATTCTTATTTATCCCTTCATAAGAAATGCAGATAGGTGTTTATAAGTTGATATATGTATGATCTCCTGATAGTGTGACGGTGATCTTAGAGTGATATTCATATAAGTTCTAATCCTAATGTTGAAAGGGAGGTTTTCATAGCCTCAACATATAAGTTTGTTCTTAATATGATGCAGTGACATAGTAGATGACAAGTATGGTGGTGAAATCTATTAGAATCTAGTGTTCTCATCAATTTATCTATCAACCATTTAATTCATCCTTTACTATTTGCAACTTTAGACTAAATCCAAATCTTATGTTAAATATTAGTTCTAATGTGGTTACTATGATTGGTAAACTCTTAAAAATGATATCCTTTTGGGTTCAATCTTGAACTATACTACAAGAAGATTTGTCTGCTTGTGGTGGTTGTGATTATTAAATATTTCTTAAGGTAAATTCTAGGGATACTACCACTAGTGAATTTGTTGGCGCAATATGACACACGTCATCTACATCACTCATGTAGGAAAAGAAAAAAATAAAACAAGATTGGAGCTAATGCAAATTGACTCGTGAGTAAAGTAGGAGGGAAGAAGGAATCTTATTCAAAGTAATTAGATAGGAAAATGGTCGCATAACAATAGTAAAGTAGAAAATACTTTTCTTGTGATTTATATAAATGTTGTAATATGTGGACCCCTTTATCAGGATATTTCTGGGGGAAATGGTCACAAGTAGAAATGACATGGTGGATGATGACAAGATACCACCATGTCCTCCTCATCTTCTAGCTCCTAGTCTACATACACTCTTAATCACACCATCTTCATGCCTGTGGCGCATCCAGCTCAGTTGAAATTTCTAGATTACTCACTAGATAGCCAACATGATAACTTTTGCTTATAAAAAGGGTCATTATTACTCTTGGAAATGACTGAAAGGACAATAAAAGTCGTACTGGACATAATATCAAGGAAGATAATTAAAATATCAATAAAATGAGAAGGAAGATATAAAGAGAGGACCAACTTAGACTATTATATAGATAGGCACGTGTTTTTACTTGTGAATTTAATCTTGCAAGATGTGATCCCCTTTTTTAGGATATTTGTGGGGGCCAATGGCTGAGCTAAGGGAAGATGAGTAGGGGGCATGCCTCCTCCCCAAGAAAATCAAAAGTTTATCATTTTTATATTTTTAGTTTACAATATAACATATATTAGTACTATCGAGTGATGACATAATACCTGTGACAACATGCTAGATGATTAGTTGTTGCATGCAACTCTTCTTGTTTCTCACCCAAGTTTCAAGATACATCATTTTTATTTATGATTTTTATATTTAAAAAAATGATAAAAAGAATCCTCACTTTTTATAGGAAATTAAAGAACCCTCAATTCTCACATGTTTTATACAATGTCGTTAAATTCAAAATATTAGACAAAATATTTAACCAAAAGTATCCAATGTTAATGGATTTCTTCATAAATCCTTCCTAAAAAATAGAAGTTTACAACAATTCTTTATTTATACTTATAAGTAAGTCATATTTTTTTGTTATCCACAATTATATATCTAGAAAACTCCCTCACTTACTACCTATTTCAAATACATACATCAAACATAAAAACCTAAAACTACATATTCAACTAGAGGTACTCAAAAATTTTGTATTTCTCTCTGATTTTTTTCACAATTCATAAAAACTTACAACTATTTTTTGTTAATACAAGTGATTCATGTTCTTTGGTATCTGCATCTATCTATCAATTTCTTAATGTTTCTTTCCTGCCATGAAAAGAACTAATGTAAGTACTGCATTAAATTTAGTTTGAGAAAAATGGCCTTTACACTGGACTATTTTTATAAACAATCATTCTAATTTGGAACAAACATATCCAATTTCTCCTTATGATATGAAACCAATGGTCTTTGCCTATGAAAATATTTATCTTCATATCCAATTTATCCTAATGTTACACGAGCAATGGGCTTTTCCTATGATAACATTGATTTTCGTATGCGTTAGCTTGTTATGTCAATGGTGACAACCAACGTGACTATATAAATCTTGAATATAAACTAAATTGCAATAGCAACATGTACATGTCTATCAATAAACATAAACAAAACTCGGCATGTTTAGTGTTGATGGTTGAGTTGAGCAGGTATCTCCTCTGTGGGGGACCGGGGTTCATACCACCCATATAGCACATTATTTACCACCCTTGTGGTCATTCATACTTTGGGACGCTCGCTGAGGGAGGGAGATACTTAATATCTCTTCTAAATAAAAAATATTAACCAAATTAAGATAGTAAAGTATTGTAGAAAAAATAAGTGTGTCATTTTCTTCTCTGACATAGATAAAACAACATATAACTACTGAGACATGCCATGACAAAACATGAGCATCTCATGGGAATGAGAATTCTATATGACTTCAAGGTTTCCAATATTATGTCACTGCATTTAGGAAAATAAAAAATGAGACAAGATCAAAGCTAATATGAATTGACAGTGAGTAAGGTAGGAGAGAAGAAAGAGACACATCTTGAATCTTATTCAAAGTGATTATATAGGCACATGTTCACATTACAATTGAAATGTAAAAAGATACTTTGCTTTTGATTTAAATAAATTGGTAAATGTGGTCCCCTTTATCAAAATATTTGTAGGGAAAATGCTCATCAGTAAAACGTACATGGTGGTCTAAGAAAAGGTATCATGCTATCCTCCTCCTATGCTATCTCCTAGTCAATATATATACACTCCTACTAGCACCGACTTCATGATTGTGGTGGTGCATTCACCTTAGTTGAAATTTTGAGATTTCTCACTTAGATATCCAACATGACCCCTTTTACTTAGAAAAAGGGTCATTTTTGCTCTTAGAAGTGATTGAATGGTCAATTAAAGTCATTGTGGACATAATATCAAGGATAAAAAGAGAAAAAATATGTACAACAAGGACAAACTTAGACTCAAAGAAAGGAAGCATGCTTTATTAGCTCAAATTTATAGTCCATTATAGACAATGAAATCTATAATCTAGAATGTGAATTTTGTAATATCATGAATTGAGAGGATAATGATTGGAAATAAAAATCCCATTGTGATTAGATACGACTTGGTGATTATAATAACAAGTACTTTTAGGAAATTGTGAAAAAAATAGAAGAAAGAACACTATTATGAAACTCAAAAATGAAGACAGAGTGTGGATTTATGAAGAGGTAGATCTAAAAAATCTGATCATGAATCATTTTTACTAAAACTGCAAATGAGGATCAATATAGGCTTGTTGCTCGATATCCTAGAATATTCCCTTCTTTGAACCACAAACAAATATAGCTTTGCGCCAGGATGCCAACCATTCAAGAAATGTATACCACCCCATGCAATATGAATCCCATCAAGGCCCCTGGGTTGGATGGAGTTGATGTTGGCTTCTAGTGTAAAAAACTAGAAGAAAAATTAAAATGTCTCTATTTCTAATTATCACTTAGTGTTTTGTACGCATTACCATCCCTAGAAACATGGGAAAATCTACTCTCATACTGATTCCTAAAACTAATATGCATGAGAACTACAATCATCTTAGACCAATCATTCTAAGAAACGTCAGTAAGATAATGCCAAAGATCATTATTTAACAACTCAAGTCATTCTTATCAGAGTGGATCCCATCACTACAAATTAGTTTCAACCCATGTAGAAAGATTGTTGACAATGTCATCATAGTTTAGGAGGTTGTGCACACAATGAAGACTAAAGCTGACAGACAAAAATGTGTTGTTATAAAAATTGACTTGACTAAAGCATATGAACGATTCAGTTGGAGATTCATACTTGATACTTTGCTTGGAATATCCATACCTACTAATTTGATCTCATTAATCATGAATGTCATTACCTCAGGGGATATATTGTTAACTTAGAAAGGGGACACACTATAGCCCTTTAAGGCTACATTTGGAGTTTGACAAGGTGATCTGCTATCACCATGTATTTTTGTTCTCTGCCTCAACAGGTTGAGTCAAGCTATCACTTTGGAGAAAGATAATCCAAAAAGGATATATTTTTCAATCATAGGAACGGAGTCTTCGCCAACACATATGTTTTTTTTTTCTGATGACATTATCATGTTTGGAGAAGCAAGTTTTGATCAAGATAGAATGATATATACTTGTTTATTTTCCTTTGGGGAAGTCTCTGGTCAAGTTTTTGTCAAAGAAATTTTGTAGTATAATTATCTAAAGACACAATTGCCATTATAAGATGTAGATTTTGTAGGAAACTTGGTATGGCATAAATAAAAATCTAGTGGGACATCTTGGTGTTCCAATAACCCACAATCGTTTAGACAAACATCTATATCTTTCCATGATGAAGAGTAATGATGACCAGATCTCGATCTGAGCTAGACACATGCTATCCTTTACGAGTAGGATCACACCTAAGAAATTTGTGATAAAAACCACTCAAATATGATGCAGACCACTCAACCACCCCTTTCCATACACAATAAAATTGACCAATCTATTAGAAGCTTCACCTGGGGTAGTAATGGTCAACACATGAAAATATGTTTGATTGTGTGGAGATATATTAGTGGCATAGAAAGAGGATGAAGGTCAGGATATTAAGCCAATAAGAATTCAAAACAATGCCCTCCTTTCATGGATAGTATGGGAATATTGTACTCATAAGAGGAATGTAGAGTAGTCGGCCATATAAGCCAAATATGCTCACCTACTAGATAAAGGGAAGAACATAGGCTCAAAGCTTTCAAATTTTATTATCAATCTCATTGATGAGATTAAGAGTTACATAGGAAGGGTGTCTCTAATGGAAGCAACACTCGATGTGGTCTAAACATTTGGTATGCGCAAAATAAATCCATCTAGTCAAACCTTTGTTGAACATACCAAAATGTTTGAAAGATGTTAAACTCAATGCTATGGTGGACAATGGCAGATGGGACAAATCCTTTGTACATATCTAGTTTGAGGATGATATGACAATGAAGATTCTAAATATAGGTACACCTGACCCTACATCATGTGAGGATGATTGGACTTTCTTGGGATATCCTCAAGGTTCACTAAATATAAACTATATGTATAAAAACCTAATCAAGAAATATCAAATTTAGAGTCAGGTTAGATGGAAGAAAATTTATAAAGTACAAAGGGCTTAGGTCACTAAACTGTTTCTATGGGAAGATGTTCATAATGGACTCTGGATAAATCACAATCAAGAAATTACATGCATCACAGTAGATGATCAATGTCCTCAATGTGGGGCACATTAGGAAACCCTTCTCCATGTATTGCAAGATTGCATAATGGACAAGAAAGTGTGGGAGTCCATGAAATGCATGGATGATTTGGAATTCCAAATAAGACCTACATTACAACAATGTCAATTCCAAAATATAAAGGACAACCAAAAAGGAAATGAGGCAAGCATCTAGTTTGTTGAAATGACTAGGTTGTTCAGGAAATCGGAGAATGAATTCATCTTCAACAATAATTCAGACCCACTAGATCAAGCAATTCAAATCATTCGCAATCAGGCTAATCTAGTGATATGCATGTTTTGTTGGGTTTTAGGGGAGGCAGATAAAGCAGCGGAAACAAAAATTTTCCATCTCGGGCAATGCGGGACTAAAAGCAGGAGTAGAAGGGTTCATGATTTTCCACAAAAACAACCAACTCGCAACCTGAAATGGTCAGTTGGGGACCTGAGCCAGTCGGTTGACACCTCAACCGATCAGTTGGGACACCTCAACCGGTCGGTTCATTTCTGAACCGGTTGGTTCGTGGTCCTGGTTAGTTCCCGATTGACTTTCCATCTTTTGTTTCTAATTGGTATCAAATACCAATCCTTGTTCCAATCAAATTGGGCAAGTGAAACGAAAGGAAATTTCTCACCAATCCTACTTTCCCAACTTGCTCGGTTGCATTAGTTGAACTGATCGTTTCAACACTTGAAGCGATTGTTTCACCCTGTCCTTGAGCTGATCAACTCACAACCTGAGCCGATTGATTCACCAAGATTTGTCGATCGGTTCATCATATTAGCCGATCGGTTGGGAGTGCAGATTGTGCAGAATCAGTCAATTGTGATTTCAATCAATCCGATACTCGAATCAATGTGTCCAACACCTTGAACACTATGATTTTGAGCTATCAATTAATTGAGTGTTTAATTGAACTACTAAACTCCTTTAGTAATCAATCTAAACATTGTTTCTGGACAAAACTCCTCTTCCAAGTTAAATCCTATGTGTGTGACCCTGCAGGTCCATTTCACGTTGGTAGTGAAAGTCCATAACACTTATGACTTCACAAGCAAAGAGCGGTGCCTAGCCACAATTCAGTGCTACCCAAGTGAAATAGAAAGTTGGAGAACAACTTTCAATCCTACAATCCATGAATGGTGTTACAACGAATGTATAATTCCTTTGTCACTGATATCCCGAATGAACTCGAGGCATGGAATAGTCATCCTGTCAACGTTCATTCACTTTCTTGATCTCAGAGCAGATTGGAAGAGATATGTATGACATCAATATCACATATTGATTCACACATGCGTGCACACGCCTATTTCAATCCTACTCATCAAATGGCCTTGGATATCAAACTCCCTCAGGAGGGACAAATCCCATATCTATCACTCACCCCTCAAAAGCCCCATGTGTCAAAGCCACCCAATCATCACCTTTATAACAACCCATGTTTTAGGACTGCGTTTGATGATGTCAAAGTGTGCCCAACGACATGTGTTGAGTGTAGTGATTTCAGGTCAAAGAGTCACATTCACCACCATCACTGTGAGTACTAACTGTGACTACCATGTCATGGTTCCATGTGTCAAACTCACAGTGGGTCTGTCTGGTACACTTGTTCTCTAACAAGTACCTATGTGTTTGGTTTGATATCTCTATATCATGACTAATGAGATTTTGTCATCAACCAACACCACAATCTAGTCTTGTGTGTCATTGCTATTTATCTACCTTCCACAATGACATCCGACTAGGGACATAACAAGAATGTACAAACTCGTAGCATCCGTATGATCTCATCGTTCAGGTCCTTAACCTGAAAGCATACGTCATTGAGTACTATCATTCTCTAGACATTTAATCTGTTCTATCACTATCTCATATGACTGAAACAGAAAGAATTGGAAGCTTGCCTTTGATGTTTATCAAATCAATCTTAATGTATCCCACCAATCATCCCATGATTGGCTCTCAGGGCATACATACCAACAGACTCCCACTTGCACTGCGAGCCAATCACCCTTGAATTATATTCATAATGATCTTCAAACATGTCCCACATGTTATTGTGCTCTAGTGCGAACATAGTGAGTTATGGAAACACCTTGCCAAAGTCAGTATAAAATGCATGTCTCTCATCTCTTCATTGTACGTCACACGTATGAAATGGAGTTGTCATAATATGCGATCTAGTATTCCTTTACTAACCTTTAGACACATTCCATGATCAAGGATTCCATACTTGTCATCAATGAGCGGAATATCTATAAGTTCATCTCATGAACTTCCAGATCCATATAGTATCCACTGCTGTTCTCCAACGCATAGATACTCGGCATTTCCTTTTAAATGGTTTCATTGGAACACTTCCAATTATCAACAAACTTTCACTTTTATATATCCTATATATATTTTGCAATTAATTTTTCTATCCTTTTCAGAAGTTCACATCAATGTAACTCTTTACATCAAACTCTTCCTTTTCTCCATAGAACTAGTACTTCTAAAGTACTTATCAAGTTCTTATGGTTTCCAGTAACCCTTACTGGAAGTAGACAGACATCCACTCGTCATATCCCACATACGAGTTATCAAGATGAGCACATCATATTGTCATGTCCTACATACAAGATGATGAATGCATTTTATTCTTGTCATATCCATACATGCAAGATAATGGGATGATTACATACATGACAGATACATATCTATTCTTAGTGTTCCCATTCTTCATAAGAATTGGACAGTTGGCCTTGGGATACTAACTCCATGTAACATGGACAAGTTTTCTTCCACTGAATCTGTGTATACTGAACCCTTCAATACAGATTGCCAATGTATGCTCTCTTTTTTCAGGTCAAGAGGTTTTTCGAGAACTATCTCTATAGATCTCTATTCCTATCACATAGGAAACATCTCTATCTTCCTTAAAGATAATTTCCACTTTTGGATTTCCATTCTAGAACATTTCCATTTCACATCAACATGTGGAATGTGAACACGTTCCCACTAAATCACAGATCCCTTCTTTATCTTTGACATATCAGTCAAACCCTTTGACTATATCATCAAAGTAAAGATCCAATTCTGAGTTGCTTGCACTCAATCAATCTCATTGATTAGTCCATTGTCATTTATAGACTTCATTTGCATTAGTGGATTCATAAACCTTATAGGTTGTGTCACATACACATCCTTGTTTTATTCCTCATAGGAATGCGGTTTTAGTATCCATATGCCAAATGTCTTAGTCATTAAGTTGCAATCAACACGCATCATCCTTCTTAAAATGTTATCCATGTGTCTTAACACTTAAGACTTATTTGCACTTATGGATTTTATTCCAATGGATGCTACCATCAAGGTCATACCTTATGGTTCACATGGATGTCATTTAGGATGTAATGATCATAAACCATAACTCAAAATCTAGTTCCTCATATTCATCTGGATAGTTGACTCATCACATGAAAAACTCATCACATAGATAATTGAGGTGTATCTGTCAAGGATATAAGAACTCACAACTCCTTGTGATTCTCAATGTCCTTTATTAGTGTGGGGTATTCTTTTATTAAGAAGAATTTAGTTATTTGATAATCATTCTCTAACTCCTTAGAGTATGATTCCTTCTTGATTTAGACATCACCATGCCTTAATCATGAGTTCACTGTGATACACTATCATGATCACTCATAAGGATCTCAAACATTTGGTCCAAGTATTTCATTCATTGATCTCATCAAGAATTAACACTTTACCAAATTTGCACTTCATCTATGATAATCTTGAACACTTCAAGATATTCATATTTGTATTTCTCTAAAAACCATTTGAAGTATTAGCATTTGTTCCAATAGGTATGTGAATACATCACATGTATCATACCTAATAGGATAATCATTCTCCCACTACCTTTAGTGAAGATTGATTAATCATGTCCAAGATATTCATGTCTCTTACTGGTTCTCTAACCAAAAGAGTCTAGATTTATCCATCACATGGAAACTAGAAATGAATTTCTCATGATTGATGCTAATTTGATTGTTTGAGTTATCTATAACTTTTAGGTATCATTTTATCTTATGCATATCAAATACCATAATATAAACAAGGCATTTACACAAAGATCATATCTTTTGAAATTGAAACATCTCTTTATTGATTGCCATCATTGTCATACAATATGCAAAATAAAGTGTTTCTATCTATTGGCAAATAGCAGTTCATAATTGTATTACATGCCTTTTAGGCTGAAAATAAACTAAAGTACTCCTATCTATGGTGGCAACACTTGCCCCATTTATTGAGTGCTTTACACTTTACATCTTGGTATCATATACCTCAAAAGTGTTACAAGTTTACTTTCAGGACACCTTTAAGTAGAGACGTCTGTCGCCTCCTTCTTCTTTTGTTCTTCCAGATAGAGAGGACAACTCCTTTTCCAATGTCCTGTCTTTTGACAATGGTGGCAATTTCCTTTCTTGGTCACGCCTCCCTTGGCCTTGAGAGCTGAAGACGACTTGGGCTCCTGGCTAGCATCAGAACCTTTCTTAGCTTTGCCCTTGCCCTTGCACTTGGACTTTCCTTTCTTTCTCGTGATCACCATCACAGACTTAGGCTTGTCCTTCTTCATCTGTATGTTGGTTGTCCTCAACATGCCCAAAAACTCTGAAAGTGGCCTATGAAAGTTGTTCATATTGTAGTTCATCACAAACTGACTGTAGGATTCTGGCAACGATTGCAGTATCAGGTCAATAGCCAACTCTTAGCTCAGTGGAAATCCCACTCTTGTCAGGTTCTCCACATACCCAATCATCTTGAGTGTGTGAGGACCAACTGGATCTCCTTCTGTCATGACGCACTTGAACAGTGCCCTTGAGACATTGTATCTCTCTTGCCGTGCTTGATCTTCATACATGTTTCTAAGATGTTGAATCATCTCAATAACACCCATGTTCTCATGTTGTCTCTGCAACTCGTGGTTCATAGAGCACAACATTAAGCACTTTGCATCAATGGCATCATCAGAATGCTTCTTGTAAGCATCCCTTTCTGCCTTTGGTGCATTAGGAGCAGGTTCCTCTGGAATTGGAGTATCCAGGACATAGAGCTTTCGCTCTTGAGTGAGAACAATTCTCAATGTCCTATACCAGTCATGGAAGTTTGTCCCATTTAGCTTGTCCTTTTCAAGGACCGATCGCAAAGAAAAGTGATTGTTGTTTGTTGCCATTTGTACTACAAAAGGAAAATATGCAATTTTACTCCAAAAACTCATTTTTGACTTATTTTATTGATTTGAAAAGTTGACGATATAATTAGACATTTAATTAATTATCGCTCCCACTATTTTAGTTCAAATTGATAGCCTCACCATCAATTTGGAAGATTGCAGTGTACAACCTTCTAGTGGGCAAGATCCTAAAATCCTCTAAGTCATGGACCAGCTTGGGCTGTCACCCACAACTTAGATCTCTCAGGTAGGCAACGCTTGCCAATTACATCATATGCAACTCTTGATAAGATGTCATATGCAACTCCTTGCCATGATCATCTCCATGCCTCAAGGTGCTAGATCCTATCTAGGTCACTTTGTTATGTCCGACGCAAAGCAAACACGATGAATATGCACCCTGCTTGGGCAGACCCACACATTCATCCTTCACGCTTTCATGAGATAGACGGTGCACCACGCTTGGGCGTGCCCACACTTGGTCGATCAAGCTTTTCACATGTGTCACATTTGGAAGGCCTCTAAAACTTAATATTTAATGAGGGATTTGTTTTTTATGTACATATACATATCCAATCACCACAATACATAGTACATATCATATACATGATATATCCCATAGAAAACATGCAAAACGATAAAAGCAATGATTATGGCCATCCTAATGTGATTCCTCGAGCCAAGAGGAATCACGGTCATCTAGGTCTACATCACATGCAACCTGTACAAGATGAACTCTGTGCTTTGCCTTTCTGGGTTTAATCAACTCATCACATGAATGATTGGCTCACCATCAGACTGGTTGGCTGGGTGCCACCAGCCGATCGGTTGGCTCCTCCAACCGATCGGTTTGCCTGGTCGTCGTGCATCTCATCATGGACGCCACCCGCTCGTCTCTCTCCTCGAACTGGTCATCAACCGATCCGCTCACTCCTTGAACCGATCGCCTGGAACGTCAACCGATCGGTTCGTGCCTTGAATCGATCGTCTCAGCTATCGTCAGATGTCCTCCGTTCTTTGACATAACAGGAAATAAAATTCTATCCTATTTTACATTGTAAAAGAAGAAACCTCGAGTTACATTCGAGGGGAGAAAAGATAGGAAAGAAATCTCGAATTATTTCGAGTTACATCAGGAAAAGGAGAAAGGGAAGATCGGTGCACAGACCGAGATGCAAGAAACCACATACAACCATACACAAATAGGGTTTATTGGCCATAAACACGTTATACATCCACCACAAAACTCGTTTAAGGGTGACACGTATCGAGTGCATTCATAATACATATCATATATGTAAATTGAGATTTGTGGATTTAGGATTGGACATGCATAAAGCCAATTTTATTCGCATCGTATGCAATAAATAAAGGTGACAAACAAAAATTGATCATATCAATAATCCCTAAAGTATAGAGCAATTGACGTGGCTCTGATACCACTGTTGGGTTTTAGGGGAGGCATATAAGGCAGCGGAAACAAACATTTTCCTCCCCAAACCCAGAACAAGGAAATGCGTCAATGTCTATACAATAGGAAAGGATGGTTTGTTGAATCATACCTTGTCCCGAGGCTTGCTCGACAACAATACCTCGCGCCCTGCGCGGTCTTCTCCTCCTATCTTGGACGGTGTCTGTGCAGCTCCTGGTCGTAATGGGACTGACGGGATTGAAGGTTGTCCTCCTAGCGGCAGAAACCTCCCGCCTCTGAAGTAGTCTACATGGACCACCTGGAACTCCAATATCCTTGTCCCACAAGGAATTGGAAGGAGTCGCACCCTCCTGTCAGCGTACTAGTCGCCGACACCCTCTCCTGCCACCAATTACTTTTTGCAGTTGTCTTTCCCTTGTTGTGCCTCCCTTATCGGGTAGCACTTGCTCGAGCTCTCTCTCGGTTACCAAAACCAAAGAGAACGACAACTTCATAGAGCAATTAGCTGCATCGGGTTGTACTTTGAGAAGCCCCCAATACCCCTATATATAGGAGGGTCATGGGACAGGGTTCTCCATCCCGAGCAATGCGGGACTAAAAACAGGAGTAGAAGGGTTCGAGATTTTTCACAAAAACAACCAACTCGCAACCTGAACCGATCGTTTCATTTCTGAAACAATCGGTTGGGGACCTGAGCCAGTCGGTTGACACCTCAACCGATCGGTTGGGACACCTCAACTGGTCGGTTCATTTATGAACCGGTCAGTTCGTGGTCCTGGTCAGTTCTTGATTGACTTTCCATCTTTTGTTTCTAATTGGTATCAAATACCAATCCTTGTTCCGATCAAATTGGGCAAGTGAAACGAAAGGAAATTTCTCACCAATCCTACTTTCCCAACTTGCTCGGTTGCATCAATTGAACCGATCATTTCAACACTTGAAGCGATTGTTTCACCCTATCCTCGAGCCGATAGATTCACTAAGATGAGTCGATCGGTTCATCATATGAACCGATCTGTTGTGAGTGCAGATTGTGCAGAATCAGTCAATTGCGATTTCAATCAATCCGATACTCGAATCAATGTGTCCAACACCTTGAACACTATGATTTTGAGCTATCAATTAATTGAGTGTTTAATTGAACAACTAAACTCCTTTAGTAATCAATCTAAACATTGTTTGTGGACAAAACTGCTCTTCCAGGTTAAATCCTATGTGTGTGACCCTGTAGGTCCATTTCACGTTGGCAGTGAAAGTCCATAACACTTATGACTTCACAAGAAAAGAGTAGTGCCTAGTCACACATCAGTGCTACCCAAGTGAAATAGAAAGTTGGAGAACAACTTTCAATCCTACAATCCGTGAATGGTGTTATAGAGAATGTTTAATTCCTTTGTAACTGATATCCCGAATGAACTCGAGGCATGGAACAGTCATCCTGTCAACGTTCATTCACTTTCTTGATCTCAGAGCAGATTGGAAGAGATATGTATGACATAAATATCACATATTGATTCACACATGCGTGCGCACACCTATTTCAATCCTACTCATCAAGTGTCCTTGGATATCAAACTCCCTCAGGAGGGAAAAATCCCATATCTATCACTCACCCCTCAAAAGCCCCATGTGTCAAAGCCACCCAATCATCACCTTTATAACAACCCATGTTTCAGGACTGCATTTGATGATGTCAAAGTGTGCCCAACGACATGTGTTGAGTGTAGTGATTTCAGGTCAAAGAATCACATTCACCACCATCACTGTGAGTACTGACTGTGACTACCATGTTATGGTTCCATGTGTCAAACTCACGGTGGGTCTGTCCGATACACTTGTTCTCTAACAAGTACCTATGTGTTTGGTTTGATATCTCTATATCATGACTAATGAGATTCTATCATCAACCAACACCACAATATAGTCTTGTGTGTCATTGTTGTCTATCTACCTTCCACAATGACATCCCACTAGGGACATAACAAGAATGTACAAACTCTTAGCATCTGTATGATCTCATCGTTCAGGTCCTTAACCTGAAAGCATACGTCATTGAGTACTGTCATTCTCTAGACATTCAATCTGTTCTATCACTATCTCATATGACTGAACCAGAAAGAATTGGAAGCTTGCCTTTGATGTTTATCAAATCAATCTTAATGTATCCCACCAATCATCCCATGATTGGCTCTCAGGGCATAGATACCAACATGTTTAATCAAAATAGTAAACAATAGTCATACTCAAGTTGCATCACAACAATGGGAGAAACCACCTCAAGAGAGTATGAAACTCGATATAGACACTTCTATAATTAAGAGGACCAACTCACACTAGTACATAACATGCCTTTAGTGTCAGTTTTTTAAGGCCTTTAGTGTCGGTTCTCAAGCGACACCTATGTGGGCGCCGCTAAAAGCCCAACCGTTACGTGTCAGTTTGAGAACTGACGCCAAAATGATTCACGCGCTACTGAAAACGTACCAGCAGGGGGTATAGGCGTCGGTTATTAGGATCGAAACCGATGCCACATACCTTCGTGCCAGAGAAAGGGCGCCATTTGGGGCACTATCGGCGTCGGTTTCTTAAGTGTTAACCGACGCCATATCACCCTCTACCACGGCCGTGCTGACCAGCACGGTCGTGTTGTCTAGCCACTAGGGAAATCGATGTCGATGACTAGTAGGGAAACCGACATTGTTACCCTATGTTGTCAGTTGTATATAAATATCTGACACCTCTCATTAGGGAATCGACGTCGGTTACTAGTACGGAAACTGACATTGTAACCATATATCGTCGGTTTTGTTCAAATAATCGATGCCGATGTTTTTTTTCTGTCAGTCTACAGACCTGCTGTGGCTGGTCGCAGGATGAGAAACCTACAGTTCAGTTATGAAATGCAGGTTTTACGACATCCATTGATATCATCCAACAATAGGCCAAAACCTGCAAACATTTTATCTCTTTTCACATTCAGACACATGTAGAAACATTCATGTATTGATGATTTTCTCACACAATTCATAAAAATTCATTCACATTGTCATCATTGTCAACAAAATCATATATTCAAAGAGCCATGAACAACAAAAGAAGCCACAATGAAGGGAAGCATGATATAGATACAATACATAAAGTGCAGCATGTGCAAGTGTTTCCGATTGATATCACAACATGACAGACTAACACATATATAATGCATAATAACAGCAGTGTCGAATTTACATACAACACTATAGCTTAGTACATATATATAGTGACACTAAGGTGACGATCCCACCTGCTAAAACAAGTTACCGACAACTACATGTTACGACTGGGAGGTCGTGATTCAGCAACCGTATGCATTAGCAGGAGGACAAATAGATTTCACCATGAGTTAACATTGAAGAAGGTCTACTAACCTACACTGAGCTAAACAAGTTTATCAGTACTATCCTAAGGCACAAGTACCGTTTGTCGAGACAATGACGGTCGTGGAAGCTTAGTGGCCACTACACGTTCAACTGGCCAGTGGCCACTAAGCTTTCACGACCATCATTGTCCCGATGAACGGTACTTGTTCCTTAGGCTAGTACTGATAAACTTGTTTAGCTCAGTGTAGGTTAGTAGACCTTCTTCAATGTTAACTTGTGGTGAAATCTATTTGTCCTCCTGTTAATGCATACAGTTGCTGAATCACGACCTCCCAGTCGTAACAAGTAATTGTCGGTAACCTATTTTAGCAGGTGGGATCGTCACCTTAGTCTCACTATATATATGTACTAAGCTATAGTGTGGGATGCTTGCTTTCCCTCTGACTGTTGCGCTTTGGATTTACAAAGCAATGGCGATGGCCTGTATAGTTATGTCATGGCCGTCCTGCATAGCATGTAGTCTTTGGCGAACGCCTGCAAATTAAATAGAATTTCTATTAACTAGTATCCTAAAATTTTGATAAAAAACACACTTACATAATATAATTATAAATGAACATATAGATAGAAACCTCAGGGATATATTCTTAAAACTTACATTGTCAGGTGGTGCAAGCACATCCTCACCCTCACGGTGATCCTCAGCACGGTAATCATGGGAACATAATAAAAATATAAACATCCATGCCTCTAATATTGTGATCTTTTATCAATTAACAATCCTTCATTATGATCCCCGCGAACATACAAGTCATTGTCATCCCCATCTTCAATGTTTGGTGGTGTTGGAAACCCAACTGAGAATGGATTGGAGTCATCATACTTATCATAGTACTCTTCTTCATCTATAGGATCTTCAATGAACTATCTTTTACCATGAAGAACAATCGACCATTTATCATTTGTAGGATCATCGATATAAAATACTTGTTTTGCCTATGATGCCAATATGAATGGTTCACCCTTCTCGCCAATCTTTTCAAAGTTCACTAACGTGAAACCCAATTCATCCACTATAACTCCTTTGTTGTTGTCAACCCAATTACATTTAAAGAGCGGAATTCTGAAATCTACATAGTCAAACTCCCATATGTCTTCAATGACACCGTAATATGACATTTTAGCTTCACGTGGACTTTTATCCTTTGCACTTGCAAAATACATAGTCGACGCTTGAAGTGTGACCCTGCTGTTTTGTATGACACTCTTATCATCTTGATGCTTTGTGTAATATGAGAAACCATTTATGTCAAACCCTTCATAAGACATAACATTCAATTTTGGTTTAAAGGTGAGGCATTTGATGGTTTTAGTAACATTATCTGGTGTTTGAGATAGTTGATGTAAGACTTTATCTTCAAACCACTTAATAAATGTCTTGTTATGCTCTCTAGCAAGCCACATTGAATTGGATCGAGGATATTGTCTTTTGATGAAATTGGTATGTTCCTCGATATAAACACACACTTCGTCGATGTTGTATAAAATATACAAGTGACCTTGCTCCAACTACTCACCGCTGATTACTTTCACCCGTGCTCCCAAAACTCATTTGCCAAAATGCTCCTCAATATTCTTTTCATTCATGGGAGCGTCATTACCACTCAGAAAGTCATTGCAAAAATACATAACCTCTCTCGCCACATAACCCTCAATAATACTCCCTTCAAGCCAATAACGGTTTCGAACATCACCTTTAAAAACACTCATGTATCGTTCAAAGGGATACATCCAATGCAAGAAAACTGGTCCCAACATTCTCACTTCCCTAGTCAAGTCGACAACAAGATGTACCATGATATCAAAGAACGACGGAGGAAAATACATCTCAAGCTGACATAGGGTAACAACCACTTCTCTTTGCAAATTATCGAGAATACCAGGGTCAATAACTTTACGACACAGACTGTTGAAAAAGAAACAAAGTCTGGTGATTGCAAACCTTACATGCTTCGGCAATATAGATCTAATTGCCACAGGCAATATTTGTTGCATTAGAATGTGACAATCATGAGATTTAAGACCTATTAACTTCAGATATTTCATTGATACCAATGTACGAATGTTGGATGAGTAACCCTTTGGCACCTTAACATTTACCAAGCATTCACAAAATGCTTTCTTCTCCTTTCTAGACAACATGTAACAAGCGGGAGGTACATATGTTCTTTTATTACCCATTTCACATAATTATGTTAATTATGACCTTATTCCCATTTCACGTAGGTCCATTCTGGATTTTATCCCATCTTTAGTCTTACTTGGTATATTCAACAGAGTACCGATGACGCTATCACATACATTTTTCTCAATGTGCATGACATCGATACAATGCCTGACTATCAAAGAACTCCAATAAGGAAGATCCCAAAATATCGAATTCTTCTTGAATAAAGACTTGTCACTCCTTGTGGCCATCGTACATTGTGATCTCTTACCAAATTCATTGGCGATGTTTTTCACTCTTTCATAAACATCCTCCCCTGATATAGGTTTAGGTGCACTACGTTCCTCATTTCGTCCATTGAATGCTTTGCGCAACCTACGATACAAATGAAATTTTGGAAGAAACCTTCGATGAGAAAGATATACAGTCTTGCCGTCGTGTTTTAGTCGTATTAAATCAGTGTTCTCTTCACATATAGGACACGCTTTAGATCCTTTGACACTATATCCAGACAAATTCCCATATGCTGGAAAGTCATTCACAGTGCAAAACAACATAGCGTGTAAACAAAATGTATCTCTTCGTGAAGCAACATAGGTCATCACACCTTCACCCCAGAGTTTCTTTAAGTCATCAATCAGAGGTTCAAGATAAACATCGATATCATTTCCAGGTTGTTCAGGGCCCGATATCAACAACGAAAGCATAACGTACTTATTTTTCATACACAACCAGGGAGGAAGATTGTATATAACAAGCATGACTGGCCAAGTGCTATGTTGGCTGCTCAATGTCCCGTACGGATTCATCCCATCTGTACAAAGTCCAAGTCTTAGATTCCTGTCCTCTTCACCGAATTTAGGGTACAATAGATCAATCTTCTTCCACTATGGGGAATCAGACGCATGTCGTAGGATCCCATCATTATTTTTCTTAACATCTGCATGCCACCTCAAATTCTTTGCATCTATAGGATCGGCAAACAAGCATTGAAACTGTGGTATTATAGGTAGATACCACATCACCTTGGCGGGAGAACCAGTTTTGGACTCCCCCTAAGTCGTCAATTTATACCTTGACGCACCACATTTCGGACAATCTTTCAAATTCACATAGTCCTTTTGAAATAATACACAATCATTTGGGCATGCGTGTATCTTCTTGGCCTCCATTCTCATTGGGCACAACAATTTCTTTAACCGGTATGTTGAGATTGGCAACTCGTTTCCTTCAGGAATAATTTCTTTCAACAAAGACAACAATGATGTGAATCTTTTGTCGCTCCATCGATTGTTAGCTTTTAGTTTATACAATCTCAACACAGTGCTAAGCTTCGTAAACTTACAACCCGTGTATAATGGTATATCATCATCATGCACAATGTTTCTAAACATGGGAGGTGGATCAGTGTGCTCTACCCCACAACTATCCAGCATCGCATCAACGATGTCTACTGGAACTGATTCATTCACATCTACGTCATCAGAGGCAATTTCTTATTCCACACAAGCAATGCTATCGACATCCACTGGTTTCAGGTTTGAAATCTCTCCAACGCCAGTGCCATTCTGTATAGCCTTGTACAATCCTATTGCACATGACATGACTTCTGATTTCATCACCCGTACTGACTTTTAAGTTGTTACCGCAATGCCTACATGGACAGTAGAACCTATCTCCAGGTTGTTTCCTATGTTCCTATGCAAATCTAACAAACTGATCAAGACCAGAAATAAACTCTGGGGTGCAGCGATTGCGAATGGACATCCATGATCTATCCATTCTCTGATCAAAGAGAAAATAAGTATATATTACAACAAGATTAGGGTCTAGGGTAAACAGATTAGAGTTTATGGTTAAAACTTTAGGGTTTAAACATGTGATGTCATTCTTAAATGTGTACCACCTATCCCATTCTTGAACACCTAATCTCACTAGTAAGTGTATAATGTGTATTGGGTTTTCAAGAAAATTTGGGCAGCATTTCCCCGTTGTTCTCCAAGTACATATGTGCTTAGTGAACAAACGGGGAAATGCTGCCTAAATTTTCTTGAAAACCCAATACACATTATACACTTACATCCTAAGTGAGATTAGGTTTTCAAGAACAGTCCCAAACCGGGGACTATCCAAGATTTACTCCTAATGAGTAACTCTTGGACGGGTTTCTAGGCCAACAAATACAACACCAATTCCTTGTTTACAACCCCATTCAACACACAATTTCTTATAAAAACATTTGTGGATAGCCATAACAACATATCAATGCTTCCTAAATTAATCAACATTAATAGCTTATGAATGTTTAGATGCATTTAAATATAAAGCCCCAAATCAGAGGGCGAGATAGAGGTTTTTTGGGGATGCTTACCTCTGTTTGAGCCCAGTCGGGCGTCTTGCTCTGGAGCAGGGAGAGAGGCAAGACGGTTGGGTGCACGTGGAAGCCGAACAAGCAGGCAGAAGGCCGACGAGCTCTTGAACCGTAATGGAAGTGATCATTGAAAACATAGTTATAATAAGGATAAAAGAACATTTATAATGAAATTTATCAGTAATTTGTTACATTCAATAACCAAGCCTATCATCAATTCAGTTAGAAGCATTCATGTAGAAACTTTCAGTTCCATTCATTAATCTCTTTTTACATCCACACACAGGGGTTGGTGTACCCCTAAACAGTAACTAAACAAAGGGGTTGGTGTATCCCTAAACATGCACATAATTAAAATAACTATTAATATAGACAAGTCTAGATACATAGACAACTAAATACTACACCAACATGGTCCCACAGTAGTAACTTCGAGGACTTATCATTGTGGAGATCTTCTCCTGAAGTTCAGAAAAGAAAGTAGCTATGAGTATTGATTGCTTTTAGACAAAAAGTGTAAACACAATTTTTTTGTCTTGACAATTATATTTGTTAATTGGACCTACCGTGGCCTTTTTGATGATGCTGTGTCACGGAGCTCCTCACTATATTTAGATGAATCTGAACTGATAGGGGCCTCATAATCAGATTCGTCTGAGATGATATCCTCCTCCATGCTCACATACCATAGTAGATGATCGGGGGTCTCGCAGTTGATGTTAGTTATCCAAACATTGATGGTATTATGGCCAACTGGACGGAGAAAAAGCATGTCGCTACGGCCCACATGCATCTTTCCAATCCAATCATGCCAACCAGATTTTAATACAAGATTTCCCGCCAAATCATACTCAACCTCGATAACATGTGAATAATTTCCAAAATTTAGGGCCACTTCACCAGGCCTGTAGTATCTTCGTTTTAGAAAACACCAATATTTGGCTATGGCCAATTGGTTTATGGAACGATCATCTAGGATGATGTCCAATTGTTCTTCAATAGGGAACGTTAACATTGACATAGAGGCCCAGTTCATAGTGACTGTTGTGGGTGGACAGAGACTGCATAATATTAGTATTAACAAAGTGTACGTAAGTACATATAACGATGTTATATTTTCAGAAAAAGTGTAAGTACATATAATGATGTTATAAATTTTCAGACTAGTATTTTCTATAATTTGATGTATCTTGGTATTTCATAAAATGAGGTGACACTTATTATCTATTTGTTTAATCAACATTCATATTTAGTTTTATGAGTACATGACACTATGTTTGAAATACTTTTTAAAAGGATAAAAGAACATACTTATAACAAGGACCCAGGCACATTCTAATCATTTTGAAGTGAATCAGAAAATAAACAGGAGCCTGGCTCCTATCCGCTAGTAAGTCAAACCTAAAACTGGAAATGCACACTACAAATTTTAGCACGATTGTGTATGAATGCAAAACAATACTGAACTGAATTAGGATCACTCATAGGGATTGGTTAACTAAATTATCATTGACATCTACTTGTTTAAAAAATAGGTTAAGCCAAGGTCAACACACATCAACAACACACATTAAAAAATAGGTTAAGCCAAGGATGAATTGAGGATGCAAACCTAGTCAATTGGAGGCTTTACCTCTAGCAGTGACAGTGGTGACGATAATGGCAAGCTCTGGTTCCAGCTGTTGCTGTTGGCGCTGGCTACTGGTGCTGGCTCTAGTTCCGGCTGCTTCTGTTGGCGCTGGCTACTGCTAACACCGGCGAGAGGAGGACCGGCTAGAGGAGAGGACCAACGACGGCGACGACTCCATGAACGACGAGCTCCACGAACGCCGGCGAGCTTCACAAACGGCAAGCTCCACGACAGCGCTTCACGACGGCGGCAAGGAGATCGGCGCTTCATGGCGACGCTTCACGGCGGCGCTTCACGGCATCGGCGAGCAAAGAGATCGGCGACGGAGAGCAAGGAGAACGCCGGAATCGCCAGACCCTAATAGCCGATTACAATCACAGAGAGAAAGGGGAAGAGTCGGGCTCGCTCGCGCGATATTAAGTTAACATTTGGTGTCGATTATTCAGAAAACCGACACATACCACTAACAGTGTCAGTTAACAAAACAAACCGACACTTGTGCCCAATGATAATCGTCAATTTTAACTAGAAAAAACCGACGCCTATCTACATACGCCGATTAAAAAATTGGTTCTTGATTAATGACCATCGTCGTCAGTTTTTTTGAAAATCCAACGCTCAAAGGGTGTGAAAAATTTCCCGCGAAGAGCGTGGGAAAACCCATACGTGTCGGTTGTTTTTGTAAAACCAACGATAAAAATGTGCCCAATTTCTATTTCGCGAATAACCTTTCATCGTCGGTTTTTTAGTTAATGACTGACGCCATATGTTAAATTTTTGGAGGTATTTGTTTTCGCTGGAAATTTTGGATTTGGCAGTTAATTTTTGGCATCGGTTTGTTATTAAGTAACCAACACCGAATAAAAGTGATACCCGTGTCTGGTCGCTCTTCACATATTGATGTCGGTTTAATTTTTAAACTGACGCTATATTGTTTAGGTGTCAGTGTATGAGTACAACCGACACCTTAAAAGTGACGTTATAAGCCATTTTTGTAGTAGTATCAACACCTACTAGCTATCTAGTCAAAGATAGCCTAGTCTTATAGAAAAATGAGGGAGATGAAAGAACATGGACTACAAATATCCTAGAAGCTAAAATCATGATCGTTATTTGAGTAGTGAATGTTGTCCTCCAGAAGGTTGGGGAGTTTATCATCGAATCAAACAATAGCATGGCATGCAAGATCCTAAATGGAGTTGTGACTACACCAACAAAGTACAAAACATTATTTCACAGTTTCATCCACTATAAATCGATCAAACCTAACATTTCATTGGTGTTCAGGCATAAACTAATAAAGTTGTAGATATCATTACAAAGAGGCTATGTAAGAGCCTTAACCCCAGGGAGTATTTGTTTGGTATGTCCTAAAATCATCTCTAAGCAATAAAATATGAGATCAGACACTTAGATATTTTTTTGATGTAGTTTTTCTTATCTCCTGAGAACAAGATCAACACTAAGATAATTTTTGCAATATAGTTTTAGTTATCTCCCTAGAACATGATCGGTAAGAATCTCGGAGGTTAGAACTTAGACTCACTTATGTAAAAGAAGATGACACTTTATGGCATCAACAAAGTCACTACATAAATCATTTCAATGTTAGAGTGCCCACATCCTCCACCTCATTAGACATTTACCCCCCCAAGTAACCTTAGCAGGAACACAAAAATATATTCTACATAAATGTAGTAATACACAATCTTGTTTTTGTACACAATGATTAAATTATAGTTTAAAGAATAAAATATAAGATTTAATTTGAATCCCTCCCACTATCTTTTCTTTTCTAGGATCAAATATTTGTTTGGTCATGATATGTGTTGTTTAACTATACACCATATATGATATTGCATGTTGTAATTAATTTGAGCGATATGCAACCAAGCTTCTCTTGTGATCATCAAAAGCTAGAAAAAACACAAAATTGGTACTTATACTATAAGGATTTTTTAGTAACTAATACATGATTATGTCCTAGGAAACTAGGTTCCAATTCAATAAGTTTTATACAAATGTGTTGATTGTCTTTGAGAAACTTGTTCGACTTAAGAATATGGCCTAAATTGTGAATTTGTTTTCTAAACAAGTATACTCTTATAATATTACAATCTTTTAAATATGTGAAAATGGATTAAATATTACAATACCAATATGATTATAGTTTGAAAGATGTTATCTCAATTTCATGCTACCACCATTTTCTTCTGATCCATTGACCATTGCCTTCTAGCACAATCCATGTATCTGAGGTGCAATTAGGTTCATCTATAATCACACATCACATTAGTCCTAGTTGTTTAGGATGATGCTTAGCGCTCACAATCTGTGTCTATTTTAAGAAAATATAATGCACACTCCGATGTGATCCTCAAAAGATCAAGTTAAAAAAATTCCATATGTTCGCATTAGTTAGTCCTACATGGCATTGGGTTAGTAAAGTATTGAGCTTGAGCACAAGGAGAAAAAAATATAGACGTATTCCTCTTAAATCACATATTAGTCAAAGAATGAGAAAATTGTTTGAATCATTAAAGAACATACTAGTCTAACCAATATCAACTCTATAGACTAAAAAATTGGTGAAAATCAAAATAAATAAGAAAATGGATACTTGGTCTAGGGTGATTCATTGTGGCTATTCAAGAACATTATATTATATGTTATAATGATAAAAAATATGTTATAACATGGATTTTCACATGTATTATACATATATTTGAACACAAAAATTGGATTGATAAGGATATATTAGAAAGATTCATGTCTTGTTTGCAAGTTTTTGTTGAGAATGCAATTTCTCCTTTGACGAGGGATATCATGTATTTTACTATTTTTAGTAATCTACTAATAAATATTGTCTAAAAAAAGTGGAACATTCAATAATAAAGTAATTACTAAAAGGAATGGACTATTGATTATTTATTAAGGAATTGTGTGGAAATTTCTAGAATAATGTGATGAAGGCAACTAGTAGTTTTTTTGGCCTTATAATGCACTCAATGATAAAATACATTAAATATAGGATTTCTTGAAAAGTTTGAGTGAGAAAAGGTATTATTTGATTCCGTAAATAATTCCAATAAAGGGGATACTCAGAGACAAATAAAAGTACTTAAACCCCAACTTGCATTTAGTGACAATCACCGATGAACTTAATCCTAAGTGATCTAACATGACCTTCATGCTTCTGCTGTGAAAGTGCTTTTGTCAAGGGGATAACTACATTTCTCTCAATTGGTACTCTACAAATATTCACATCTCCTCTCTGTATGATCTCTCATATGAGATGGAACCATCATTGTATGTGCTTAGAACGCTGATGTGATCTAGGTTCCTTAGCTTGTGCAATAGATCCATTGTTGTCGCAATATAGCTCAATTGAATCTCTGGTGCTTGGAACCACCCCAATTTTTAAAATGAATTTCTTGATCCAACCAACCTCATTTGTTGCATTGGAGGCAACAATATACTCAACCTCTGTTGTAGAATCAGTAGTTGTGTCTTGCTTGGAACTCTTCCAGCTTACAACTATATTCTTTAGGCAAAACAAAAATCCATATTGTGATCTATAGTCATCTTTGTCAGTTTGGAAGCTTGCATCAATATAACCCTTTACCACCAACACTTCCTCACCACTGTAGACAAGAAAATGATCCTTAATTCTTCTCAAGTACATAAGGATGTTCTTGATGACAATCAAGTGAGATTCACCATGATTTTGACTGATATCTTCTCATCATGCTCAAGGGACACGAGACATTTTGACAAGTACATAACATTCCCTACATGATAGATCCAATTGCTGATCCATATGGAATCTTACTCACGTTCTCTCTTTCTTCACATGAATTGGGACATGAATCTCTAGAGATAGTTACACCATAAGACATGGGTAGGCTTCCTCTCTTTGAGTTCTCTATGTTGAGACTCTTCAATGTTTTGTCAATATATGTGCTCTAACTTAGCCCTAGAAGCCTTCTTTGTCTATCTCTATGATCGTGATTCCTAGTACGTAGGATTCTTCACCTTAATCTTTCATATAGAATGTATTTCCTAGCCAGGAATTTTTCATCTATAAAGTAGGAATGTCATTCCCCATATATAGTATTTCATCCCCATACAATATGAGAAATACAATCATGTCCCCACTAACCTTCTTGTAAACACATGGTTCATCTTCATTTTGACTAAAGCCAAACTCTACGAATGCTTATGCAAATCAAAGATTCCATCTCTGAGATGCTTGCTTCAATCTCTAAATTGACCGTTGTATCTTACATACTTTATTTGCATCCTTTGGATTTATAAAGCCTTCAGGTTGTGTCATGTACACATCATTAAGAATATACCCATTAAGGAAGGCAATTTTAACATCCATCTACCAAATATTGTAGTCATGATAAGTTGCAATGCCAAGCATTATCCTAATGGATTAACCATGGAAACATGAAAAAATGTTTCGTCATAGTCAACACCTTGAACTTGTTTGAAACCCTTTGCAACCAATCAACCTTTGTAAGTTTGTACATTACCATCCATGTCAATATTGTTCTTGAAGACCCATTTGCACCCTATGGGTTGTACCCCTTTATGTGGATCCACCAAGGTCCATACGTTGTTGGTGTACATGGATTCCATTTTAGATCTCATGGACTCATTCCATTTCTTAGACTCTAGTCCCTTTACAACTTCTAGATAGGTAGTTGGCTCATCATTAATGACTGACTCTTTGCCTTCTCGAGTAAGTAGATAACCAAATCTATCTAGCTCAAGGTGTTTCCTACAAGATCTATGAGGATCCTGTGTTACATGAGGAATTTGAGGTTCCACAACAATTTGTAATTCTCTATCTTCCTCTTGTACCTCTATAGGTTCAATGATTTCTTGTTGGTCTCGAACGTCTTTGAGTTCTACTTTCCTCCCATAGATTCCTTTGGAAATGAATTCTTGTCTAGGAATATAACTTCTCCAGAAATAAATACTTTCTTGTCAGATGGAGCATAAAAGTAATATCCTTTGGTTTCCCTAGGATATCTAGCAAAATAACATTTTTCCAATTTGGGTCCATGATTTTTAGGAAACTTCTTTCTCACATAAGCTTCACGACCCCAAATATTCACAAAAGAGACATTGGGATGCTTCAAATACAATATCTCATATGGTGTCTTTTGAACAGATTTAGATAGTACATGGTTTAGTGTAAATGTTGCAATTTCTAGAGAATAACCCCAGAACAAAGTCAGAAGATCAGAAAAACTTATAATTGATCGCACCATATCTATCAATGTTTAATTACTTCTTCTTGATAAATAAATGTGTTGTGGTGTTCTAGGTGGAGTCAATTGTGATACAATACTATGGTCTCACAGAATATCCTCAAACTCTTATCTTAAGTATTCTCCACCTCGATCAGAATGAATTTCCTTAACACTTTTGTCAAGTTGGTTTTTTTACTTTATTCATGAAATATTTGAACTTTTCAAGAGTTTTTGACTTATGTTTCATCATGTAAACATAACCATACCTACTAAAGTCATCATTAAAGGTAACCAAGTACTAATAACCACCTCTATAATTTGTTCTAAAAGGGACACACATATTAGTATATATGAGTCCAGATAGATCACTAGCCCTCTCAGTGTTACCAATGAAGGGAGTCTTTGTCATCTTTCCCAACAAGAAAGACTCACATGTCTCTATTTTGAAATCAAAGGAGTCTAGATAACCATCCTTATGGATTCCAAAAATGAGACCTAGACGATAATTCCAAAGATGTGTTTTGTTTGAGTTATAGAGTTTTAATCTCCTGATATTAATGTTACAAAAATTTGTCTGTAGATCCCGCAAATAAAGGTCATAAGACATTGACCATTTATATAAAAGATCTCATCTTTTGAAATAGAACATTGACCATTCTTTATATGAAATTCACTTCCATCCCTGTCCATACCAGATATAGAAATAATATTTCTATTTATGATAGCTACAAAATAGCAATTCTTTAACTCTACTACAAGCCTCGTGGGAAGAGATAAATTATAGCTTCCAATTATAGTGGCAAAAACTCTTGATCAATTTTCAACACACAATTCAACCTCATCCTTTCATAAATGCTTACTTCTTTTCGGTTCCTACATATTCAAACATCTGCAAGATCCACATCTGACATCTACTACTCAAGATGAAGAAGAAAATAAATTTATCTCAATAACATATATACATGAAGTGAAGATCTCTATCCCCAACTTCATCTTCATGAATCCATTTAAGTATAAAGGACAAATTACTCTTGTATTTTTTTCTCCTTATCTTGAATGTTTAAGAATTGGACTCTAGCTTAGCCTCAAAATTCTTTTTGTCTTTGTTTTTGTCCTCAGACTCCACTCCACTGATCACAATAACATATTTTTCATCTTCATTTGTGCTTCAGAATTTATCAACATGCCAAGCAATTTTGGCATTGGTCTGGCCATGTTACTCAAGTAATAACACTCGATAAACTAGATATATGATTTAGGTAATGACTGTAGAATCACATAAAATACCAACTCTTGGCTCAAAGTTAATACCAATTTCTATATATGTTCCGCATGTCCAAACATATTGAGCATATGGGTCTCTACAACATCTCCTTCTATCATCTTGCACTCAAAGAGCACCTTTGAGATATTTTATCTTTCTTTCTTTGCATGATTATGGTTCACATTCTTAAGATGCGTTACCATCTTGAGAATCCCCATGTCATTCACACTTCTCATGCAACTCATAGTTCATGCAACATAGAATAAGGTGCTTCATGTCTAAGGCATCATTGGCATGCTTCCAATAAGCATCCACTTCAAATTTGGGCACATCAAGAGAAAGATCTCTGGTACTAGTGTATCTAGGATAGATAGCTTATTCTCATCATTGAGAACCCTTCTCAAAGTCCAAAACCAATCATTGAAATTTATCTAATTAAGTTTGTCTTTCTGAAGGACTGATTGCAATGACAGATTGTTTTCAATATATTCTACAAGAAAATTTTGCAATTTGTGATTTTTTTTGTTGATTAAAATAAAAAATGCTGATGTTTAATTAGGCCTTTAATTAACTATTACTCCCACTATTTTGTTCAAATTGATAGACCACACATATCAATTATGAAGATTGTTGTGTACAAGCTTCTTGTAAGACAAGACCCAACATAGTCGAGTTAATACCCAGCCAATGCAAGCATCAATAACCAATCATTAAGGTAGGAAACTTTTGCCAATTGAATCTTATACAATTGTTGGATACTGGTATGCAGAACTCTTTGCCATAGTCATATGTATGCTTTTAGGTACTTAATATCATTTAGATCACCTAGTTAAGTTTGGCCTAAAAGCCAACATGATAGAGATGCACCCTGATTGATAGGCCCACATGACTACCTTCAAAATTCCTCAAGATAGATAGCACACCATGCTTGGTGTACTTACACATTTTCGATCAAGATTTTCATGCATGTTTCTTAAGGAAAGCATCTAAGACTTAATATATGTATGAGAGATTTAATATATATACATATACATATAAATATCCATTGCCACATACTTGTAGTATGTATCATATACATGTTATATACCACAAACAAAAACATGCAATTATAAATAATAAGTGATGCTTATGGTCATACTCTTATAATTCCTTGGACCACAAATAACTACTACCACCTGAGGTCTACACCATATGTAGCAACCTGTTGTTGATGAAGATTTGTGCTTGAACCAACATGGGTTGATCACTTCAACTCTTGAACCAACCGGTTTGCCTCCTAGTTGGTCGGTAGGTCTCCTAGAGTGATCATTTGCTCTCTAGTTCAAGTGACATTTAGATGCCTCCAATTGATTGTTTGGGCCACCAACCTATTGGTTCAACTTCTCCTATCATATGGCCTCCTTAGTCCATCAGTAGATCGGTTCGTCTTCAGAAACGGCGAGTTTGTCTGGTGTTGAGCGTCATATATGCAATTACAAGAATTGAAACTATCCTAATCCAATTTAACATATTACATCGCAATAGAAAAAACTTGAGTTACATTCAAGGGAAATGTAGGAAGTAGAGAATTAACACTTTTACATGTGGAAGAGAAGATAGAGGCTCGGTATGCAAACTGGGAGATAAACAGGAATAAAAACACATCCAACCAAGCACAAAGGTCTAGGGGTTATTGGCCATAACCATGCTAGCATCCACCATCACAACTAGTTTTAAGGCAACACATATAAGTTCATGTATCATATCTAGAGTTTGGCTAGAATATACTCGAGTGTATCTGGAGCAGAATACACTCAAATCAGTTTTGATGACGCAATACATTTTTTTTAAATCTAATCTGTTGATCTTCTCGAAAATCATCTGAATAACTCATATATAATATTTGGGCCCATTTGGACATTTATAGGTCATGTAATAAAGACCAAAAAAATAATGCATTTCAAATTAGTTTCGTGTGTCAATTTTGTTGCCCTTGGATGAGTGACTTACACTCATCCAAGTAGGCTCAAATTTTGTGTGTAGCTTAGCCATAGTATGACAATGAAGATCAATAGTTTACATTTTGCAAAAAAAAATCCTTAATATGCAAACAAAGCTTGAGTGTAGCTTGCAATCTATGTAGTCGAGTGTATTCTAGCCTGACTCATCATATATATAAATATATATATATATATATATATATATATATATATATATATATATATATATATATATATATATATATATATATAGAGTCAGGCTAGAATACACTCGAGTGTACAGATCGCATGAATACACTCAAGTGTGTTTGCATATCAAGACTATTTTTTTCAAAATGTAAACCATTGATCTTCACCGTCATACTATAACTAGGCTACATACAAATTTTGAGCCCATTTGGATGAGTGTAAGTCACTCATCCAAGGGAAACAAAATCGACGCACAAAACTAATTTGAAATGCATAATTTTTGCGGTCTTCATAACATGAGCTATAAATATCCAAATGTCCTCAAATTTTGCGTATGAGTTGTTCATGAGATGTTTAAGAAGATTAATGGATTATATTTAAAAAAAAATATTGCATCATGAAAAACTACTTGAGTGTATTCCGCTCCGGATACACTCGAGTGTATTCTGGCCTGACTCTATATATATATATACATATACATATATATATATATATATATATATATATATATATATATATTGGGCAATGATCTAGTGAGAAACATATCTTGGTGAGAGCATGAGAGGCATTTGAATAACTCTCCACATAGATCAATTTTTCATAATCCAACCATATAAATTACAACTATACCTGGATATTAACCTTCCTACAAAATTTTGTCACCATCCGATTTGTAGATCATTCACAACAATAGAATACTTTTTGACACTCTAAATTGAATTTCAGGCTGATCGTTGGATGTAAGAAGTGTATATTGTACATATGGACATGCAAACAATGTTTAATTGCAATGATTTTTTGTGAGAAGGTCAATGAAATTATACTTTTACCATCTATATGGTTGGATTTTTAAAAACAACTCCCAATTATTAGTTATTCAAATGCATCTCATGCTCTCACCCAAGGACGTTTCTCACTGGATCGTTACCCTATATATATATATATATATATATATATATATATATATATATATATATATATATATATATATAGGTTGGGATTATATTTGATATTTAATCGGATAAGCACATCAACCATTTTAAGTATTCACACGTATGAAATAAAATAAATGATAAAACCAAAAATCCAAACATATCGATTAAATTCCAAAACATAGTAAATTAATGTGGATTTGATACCATTATGGGAAATATGGCATTAGATACAACAACAAAAACAAAAGATTTAATTGCCACATTCCCCTTTAAATAATATATCACATCAATAACTATGTAATGGCAAGGATGGTTTCAAGGTTCAACCTAGTCCTGGAGCAAGTCCAATGACTATCCCTTGCTACAATGTGCACCTTTCTTCATGTTGTAGTTGTACATCTTAGACAATGGCCTCCTAGTCGATCACTATGGACATCATGTGACTCTATCCACCTAGCAAGTGGAAATGACCTCCTCACCTCTATATTAGTCAACACAGACCACTAGGAACTCTTATCATTCTAGATGAATGGATAAGAAGGATTTGTCCCTTCTAGTCAACTTGCTAGCATCAACTTGCTCTCCCAATTGTCTCTCCCTTATTGTTCCTCCCTTTAATGAGTAGAACATGCTTGGGTTCTCATGTTACCCTAACTATGAGAAGACAAAAATTTTCAGAGATTATTGTTGTCTCTCTAGAAAGCATCAACTATCACTCTATTTATAGGAGGGTCATGATTAGGAGCTCTACTATGAGTAAAAGTTGAAAGGATGGAATTTAATGAATTTTCTAAGAGCCTGTGATAGTTGAACTGGTTGGTTCACTAGTGAATTGGTAGGTTAACACCGGAGACTTTCATTTCAACCCTTTAACTTGTCATTTCATTATGTTTCATATTTGCAACTATATTGACAATCAATATTTTAGTAACACATAAAATGAAATTAGTATCAATCCTTGATCCAATCATATTGATCAACCAACTTCACACCTGAACTGGTCAGTTTATAGATTTGTGCCAATCAGTTCACTTGCCTAACTGGTTGTTTTAGGGTTATGATTGCCAATGTTGGTTCAAATTGACCTGACACTTGAATCGATCAGTTCAACACTTGAACCGCTCGATTCACAGTCTAGTCAGTGAATTTCCAACCACTGTTGTTTAAACTGAATACCTAACACTTTAGTAATAAAGTTAAACATCATTCACTAATAGACTTCTATTACAAGTGTATCCTATGTGTGTGACCCCATAGGTTCCATGTTATGTTGACATTTAATGTCCATAATTGATTTATGGCATCACCAGCAATGAGAGGTATCTAACAAGACACCATTGATACCCAAGTAATCGGAATGTTGGAGAACAACTTTAGCCTAGAATCTGTGATTGATTCTATAGTAATCATAGTTCCTTTCTCAATGATATCCAAGTTGAACTCGAGGCATGGAATCATCATCCTCTTTAATTTTCAATACATGTTCCTCGAGCTAGAGCAGACTGGCCTACTTATGTAAGATCAATATCACATATTGACTCACATGAGCATGGTCATGCGTTTCTTAGTCTCTCTTATCAAGTGGCTAGGGTATCATACTCCTATAAGAGGGACAAATCCCATGGACATCACTCACAATCACCTCCATGTGTCACAATGCACTCGAGGACACCTTTATTGAAACCCTTATTCAAATCATGGTGGATGATGTCAAAGTATATCAAACGATATGTGATGGTGATTTCAGGTCTAAGAACCACAATCACCACCATCACTATGAGAAATTATTTTGACTATCATACAATAGTTTCCATGCATCACTCTTAAGGTGGGTTTGTCTGATACACTATTCTCTAACAAGTATCTATGTATTTGGTTTGATATCATATATTATGACTTAATGAGAATTTGGCATCAACCAACACACACTCTAGTCTTATATGTTATTGATGTCTATTAGCCTTCCACAATAATAACTGACTAGCGATATAACAGTAATGCATATACTATTAACATTGGTATGATCTCATTGTTCAAGTCATCAACCTAAAGACATACATCATTGAGTAATATCAATCTTTATACATTTATTATGTAGTGTCATTATCTGATAATTTAATAAAACAAAATAAATTGGAAGATTGCATTTATTATTAATGAAATCATTTACAAGATATGTACAATCACTCATATTATTCTCTTTCTGGACATACATACCAATATGTAGTTTTGATAAGGTACACTTGGCAAGACATCCTCCCTCCAAGAGACAAGCAACATGTTGACCAAGCATTGACTTTAGATTCCATTTTGTTAATAATATATGATTAGTTGTTCTTATTAACTCTTGAATGAACGATGGGGATTCCCAGATACTTACCTAGGTTTGTAGTGGCTTGGAACCTGCTTTGTCTTTCAATGATTCTATTTACAGTCCTATCTACATTTAGGGACAAAAAAATATATAGTTTTATTTATAAAAATGGATTGTCCTGAAGCTCTATCAAATTTGCTGAAACATTCCATAATGTATTTCATTTTCTTGACATTGGTCTCTACAAATTGAATTGAAATCATTAGCAAAACAAACATGAGTAATGCTTGCTCGTGCTGCCCCTAGCTTTATGGGCTTCCATATGTTCTCCTGGGCATAGATATTAATAAGATGACTTAGACACTCAAGACACATGAGAATTAAACAAGGGGACAAACATGCACCTTGGAGAAGGCCCCTACTAGCCTTAAACTCAAGTGAATTTTCACCATTCAAGGCTATTGATATGGAGCAACGAGTTATAGAGTTCATCATGTATCTATAAAGATTCACTATGATATTGAGCTTAGCAAGTGTGTCTTTGACAAACTACCATGCCATCTTGTCATAATCTTGACTAAGTCCACCTTTATGGACACGGATTTGATACTTTTCTTTCACTTCATGTAATGGGTTATCTCTTGAAATAAAGTGATATTACCAATTATCCCCCTCTTTAGGACAAAGCTACTCTGTTCCTATGAGATCTAGGTCGACATGAAGGGCTTCAACATTTTTGCTACAACCTTGGATATGATTTTTAGCACACTATTATTGAGCACAATATTATTCAAATCGATGTCAATTTAATGCTTAAAATATAGATAACTAGCTTTCAAACACAAATAATTAGTTGTATACATAGGAGTCTACTACTCATTTTGTTTAGAGTTCTAGAGATCTTTTGGTACAAAATAATATAATTCTCTCTCCACTGACCTCATTATCATTGAAACTTCCATTCTCACAAAAATGTTTTAGCTTGGCATCGACAACAAACCCATCAATCCAATATAAGACTTCTTTGATAACATCACTCAATATGTAGTTCATACCATCATTTTTATTACACCAAATGACATTAATAATAATGGCATTAGAATGTTGGAATTTTTACTCATCTCTCTACAATTAAAATTATCTTCCACAAATAAGATTATTTCATGATTACAAATAAGAAATATTTCCCATCTGATACTTGGGTCACTCTCTCTCCCCACACAAACTGCATGTTCTTTTTCGAACCCTATCATCACAATCTGTGAAAACAAACTAGACCTCTAGAAATCTCTAACACTCATCTTGGTCCTCTAACTTACCTTTCTCAATTTCTCATTAGCCCCTTAGCTAATTATTTTTTGAGTTACATCCCTCTCCCTTTTAAGGTCTCTCATCAAATTAATATCATCTATAGACAAATTTTTGGGGGTGATATAATTGACCAAAATAAATTTTGTATGGTAAATTTAAAAAGTCATATCTCAACTAAAGATTATGGTGGATAGGGCATCCGTAGTCATGAAATGCACTCACATGCCTGATATGAGTTTAGCATGTGTAATACGCAAGTGAACGTATCAAAGTAATAAGGCCTTGTAAGGCCAGAGTTGAACATGGGGAAGTGTTTCTCCAGTAGACTACTACTAACTATAGCGAAATTAGCTAAGTCAGTTGTAAAAGGTTGAATTGGGTTGAGTTAAAGAACAAATGTAGAAACAACAAATTTAAAAGTTGAATTAACAGAGATGGAATGAATTCCTTAGAACAGTGGTTTCACCACAGATAACATTAATAATTGATCTCACACACACTAACATCTATTATCCAAATCCCTAGATAAGGATCATGTAGCCAGAATTACCTACTCCCATAATGTAATTCACTACCTAATATAATGCCAATCCCACTTTTGTAGTTATTGGTTGATTAGTTAGATGCTTTAAGATTATTCTCTGGGTTTTGCCTCCCGTTTACACTCCAATTTTCTCAAAGGGCACAATAGATGGGTAAATCAATGCTCTCCGACCCTCAAACTCTCTCCCTAAATGACTAAGCACCTATCAATCCACTCATGGTGATCAAGAACAAGTAGAACACAAAGCTTTCATAGATTATATCTAGTAGAAAGAGATAAAATTGATATTAATGCATAGAAATCAATCATAATATATATCTAGGCTACTCCCAGATCCTAAGGAATAAAGGTTTTTTCCCTTGCATTGTTTTCATCAATGAATACATGGAAAGGAAGAAGAAAAATATGGTAAAAATTAGTAAAATAAGGTAAACCCTGAATTTCTGTCCGTCTGGAAGATCCCCTCCATCATACGTGCATTCTTCTATCTTCCATCTATAGAATCATCTTCTAGAGGTGCTCAGATCTCCTCAGTTGAAGCTTTTGATCCTCGGTTATTCTCTTCTCTTTCTCCGATTGTCTTGTAATGAAAACAGTTTCTCCTTTTCATTTTGTCGACATTCCCCTAAGTCATAGAAGGTACCTTGATTCCAAAATAACATCCATTATTTGATTGGAGTGAAATCTACAGATGGCCTGATTGGGCAGACTTAGTAGTATCGACTATGCGGGTCGCTAGTATCAAGTCACTTAGGTTTAATCGTGAAATCCCAATCATGTCGGTACTATCGAATGGACTCGATAGCACAGAGTTTTGTGATTTTTGAACGGCCTCCCTGACATCCACTCGGTAGCACCGAGTTGGAAACTTAGTAGCACTGAGTTTTCTCGATTCATGTTGGGGCTTATTGATGTTAATTTGGTACCATCGACTTCAGTTGCAGTAGCATTGAGTCTGGGTGAGTTCCTAGGTCCATCACCGACATCAAGTCGATACCACCGACTATTACCAGGTTGGTAACACTGAGTTTGTGGATCTTCCTTGTACCTGAAAATGCATTAAAACATCATAAGTATTTGGGATGCATAAAATATTACATAAAATAGTTAAAATCATATAAGTTGATGCATTCAATAGAAATAGGTCGTCTATGTCATTTCATTCATAATAAATCAAATAAATGACTAATATATACATGAAATAAAGGAAAAATATGCCTATAATAACGACTAAAAACACATGCATCAAATTCCCCTAAGCTTAAATGTTGCTCATGCTTGAGCAACACTCTCTCAGATATGTTTGACAATAGTCAGCAAAAGGACATAACACATACATTTCTTTCTTAATCAAATCCACCTATCCAACCCTAAATCGGCCTTCACTGACCACTGAACTGATAAATGCTCTAAACTGACCAAAAAATTCCATAAAGGATGTCCACCTTCAGTCAATGACACTATGAAGAAAGCAGTTAACATCACAATTACTCAGACATTCGCTTAGTGTATTGTGTGATTCCCTACACTAAATTTTTCTTTCCTAACTACCAACTAATTGGAAGTAGATCTCCGTATAAGCATGAATGAGGAGATAAATCATTAGAGTGGCCTACCAATAAGAGCAATTAATGATTCAAGATGGGTGGCAAATGAAAATTAATAAGTATATCCAACCTATTTATGCATAGAGAATAATGAACCTAGATGGATGAAAGGAATGCCATGCATAAATCATAATGCCTAATTTCTTTTTTATTTTTTGTTAAATGATACATGTATGAATGAGTTGAGATGGTTTGATAACTCAAAAGAATGCACATTTGGATTAAATCATCACTTAATAGGCGTGATGGATATACTTTATCCGTGTTTCTTTTAGACAATTTCTTATTCTCTTTTTTTTTCAAAAAGCTAAATAATTTTTTTATGCTTCTTGCCTTCATTATTCTTTCCTTCTTTTTTCTTTTCTTTTCTTGGAGGTATATCCCTGCACTTTATCTTCATAACTAGAAATTAAAATCCACATCTTCAGGAAAATAAGCATGCGATGTTGAAATGTATGCAACTACATGAATTGTGTTATGCAAGCTAAGATGGTATGCACTAAAGTTAATGCACACAAATGCAATGTTTTTCTTTCTTTTTCAAATGCAAGCAAACTAATAATATGTTCCTATCGTGCCATGCAATGCAATCAAGGAAAATAGCTTGGAGTACTCATGAATTTTTGAGGCGGTGAGTAAAAAATGAATGGAAAAGAAATGGAATCACACAACTAAGAGACAATGCCTTTCATTATATTATGATGTGTCCCTCTTAATTGACTTGTGTTCAGGGTGATCTAAATGTTTATTTTTTATATTTTCATTTAAGGTCTCATAATGGTTTGGTCAGTGTAGGCTCAACATCTTCATCATTCACATTGTCAAGTTGATTCAGACTTTCATGTATGTCCTATGTCCTAATGTTGACTAGTTCAAACACTTCCTCAAGTGGTGTTACAGAATGATTTTGTTGTTTAAGCTTTTAAGGATATGACCATTTTCATGCAACAACACTGAGAGTACACTTTATTAGAAAACAAAACCATGCATTTACTACTACACAATTACACTAGATAGACGTGGATCCTACACTTGCACAACTAAAAATGAAACAAACAACTAAAAAGATAAAGAAAAAAAGGATAGAATGTTGTTCCAGCACCCCCCCTAAGCTTGAATATGACTGTCTTCATAGTCAATACTTACACCCAAGAGGTGGAACAGTGGTACCAAGGCTCAGAATGGCAGAGGTGGCATGTTGGGGTCGTGTGAAGGGAACATCCCCTGGAAGGAGAGGTATGTAGGCAACATTGGCGGTTGTTGTGGGTACTCCCCGAAGCATCTACAGTTCCAGTAGTTTTCAAAGAAAGTCTTCTAGTTTTGTTCCATCCGCTACAAGCGCATGTGAACATTCTCTTGGTTGGGCAAAAGAAGGTGTTCATTCTCATAAATCGCCTGTCGGTTCTGATACAACTATCCTTGAATGTCCTACAAATTGTCCAGTGTTGCCTGATGTTGTTGTTGTCCAGTCTGGATCTCCTACAACATGGTATACATACCCACCATATTGTACGTGTCTTTCTCCTCCTGGGAAGGTGGTGGGACAGAGGAAGTCAAGGCAGTGTAGGTGCGAGCCTGTTTGCACGGGATCACTCTCCTAGTGATGGTGATGGTGGGCTCCACCTCCTCAATGTCATCATCATCATCACCATTGTGCTCCTCATCGTCGCCCTGAGTTGTGGCCCTGGGCAGATCTTCTGCTTCCCCTTCATTGAGTGGCCAGCGGAGATGGTTCATCACAAGCAGGTTGAACATAGGGTCGGGGAGGATCCACTCCCGAAATAGTCCTCGGCACGTGCAATGCGCATAGAGAACATTGTGGTGGTATTGAAGAAGGTACACCTTGCGGAAGTGCAGGAGGTCTAGCTTTTTTGGTATCCTCCAATGGCTTGAGGATGGACAAATCAAGGCACAAATATATATCAATAGGGGTGATGAGATCCCCAAATAAAATCAGCGCCTTCCTTGTCACATTGCGCCTCATAGAAATCATATGGAGCAGAAGGAAAGCCCTAAAATTAATAGTCTCCCCTTATAGTAGGCTATATAGAAAGTATAGGTCCACCTTCTGGAAATTCCCCTGAGTTTGACATGATCGAGCAAAAATAGTATTGGTGAAGAGGCGGTGAAGGATTCAAGCAAAAGGATGCTCAATAACAGTAATAGAACTGATATGTTGGTTTATACGAAATCCTACCGGGACCTCAGTCAACAGCTCCCAAGCCAAGTCGTATCCAAAGTCAGTTGGGGACAAAATTCTTGGACATGAGCCCTGTTGAAGAAATGGTTGAAGGCACTCAACATGATAGAATAGTTATTGTTGAAGTGGAGAAAGTTGACCTTTCCTTCCCGCCATTCACCTCCTATCTTCTTCTCGGGGGGTGACAAGAACATCAAGCGATGCCAAGAACTCTAGGATCAGGTCTGGGTAGGTCTGTCAGTCACTGAAGAAAGGATTATCCCCCTCCATTTCTTGCTTCTGACATACCCATCACATGTTTTCAGTAGAGCCTACCTCTTCAATCAATGTGTGATCGCCATATCGCATTGGGATGATCTGTCTTGTCTGCAACTCTTCATATAGCTTCCTTATCTCTCAAGATGGGTGTTGAATGTGGGTTGGTCGAGGGACCAACTCGCCCTATAGGGGAACAACTCCTCTCCTCAAAGCCATGTCATTGGGGCAAGAAGGAGGTTAGGATAATAGAAGCTCAGGGAAGACTGAAAGTGCCTAGTGCAGTCTTGCTCTGGAATATAGGAGGAGTGGATATGTACGGCGTGAAGAAAATGGCTCCACCACCCCTCCTTATTTAGCTAAACACGGTAGATTCAGTACTTCCAACTTTTGGAGTTGGCGGTACCGAGTTGGCTAGCACAATCTGTGGTCGGTTGCATCGACATCTTATGATTAGATGACGTAGATAGTGTGAATCACCCCGAGTCAGTGGTACCGACGATGAGTCGGTAGTACTGACTTGTGTCGTGGATTAGTACCACCAACCGCTCAATGAAGCATGCCATGGCTGTTGGATCACAAACAACTGGATTGATGATGTGGTGAGTCGGTAGTACTGACTTCAGGGTCGGTAGTATCGAGTTGTTGAAATTGTTGGTGCTTTTGAATTTGTGAACTCAGTATACTGAACCTGGGAGCATCCAAAAGTCAGTAGTACTGACTAAAAAGTTGATAGTATCGAGTCCTTATCAGTAAGAACTTGAAAGATCTTCAGAGACTCAGTGGTACTGACCAATCAAGTCGATGGTACCGAGTCTGCATTTTTGTTGTGCACAAAATGCAGACCTCATTTCGGTGCCACTGACTGTTAAACTTGGTGGTATTGACTTTTAAGCACTACACAGTCCAAAAATGAGTCAAGGTACCACTTTTACATTTATTAAAGTAAAGTAACAACTAAAATTGGAAACTGACATTAAAATAATGCAATAAAAATTGGTTTATTTCCCAACAAGCGTCCTTGTTTAATGTTTTAGACAAGATGGTCTTTTAGAGCAAGAATCTACGGAACAGTGCAAAGTTTCACCTCGTCTATATGTGTCTCTACCTCCCCTCCGAAATAGTGCTTTAATCTTTATCCATTTACAAGGAACAACCTGTTTCCATCTACAATGTTCACAACACCATGGGGAAAAGATTTTTCAATCACAAACCATCCACGCCACTTGGACCTTAGCTTACCCGGATACAGCCTAAGCCTAGAATTGAAAAGGAGGACTTTCTGACCTGGGTGAAACACCTTATTTAGAATGTGTCTATCATGAATTTTCTTCATCCTTTCCTTATATATCCTAGACCTTAATAAGCATCCATCCTAAGCTCATCTAATTCATTAAGCTCAAAAAGCCTCTTTCTACCTGCTTCAACAATGTTGAAATTCAGCTTCTTCATGGCCCATTTAGCTTTATGCTCAAGCTCTATGGGTAGATGGAATGCACGACCATATAACAACCTAAAAGTGTTGTTCCTATTGGGGATTTGTAGGTTGTTCTTTAAGCCCAAAGAGCATCACTTAGCACATAACTCCAGTTCGTCCTATTGGTTAATACCATCCTTTCCAAAATTTTCTTCACCTCTCTATTGGACACCTCAACCTACCCTTGAGTATGTGGGTGATATGGAGCACCCACTCGGAGCTTCACCCCATATTTCCTTAGTAAAGCTCCAAACTCCCTATTAGTGAAGTGGGAGCCACCATAACTAATAATTAGGCAGAGGACACCAAACCTATAGAAATTGTATTCCTTCACAAACTTGCACACTACCTACGCATCATTGGTGTGGGTTGGAATTGATTCCACCCACTTAGACACATAATCAAATGCAAGTAATATATAAAGATCAGAATTAAATGACACAAATGGGCCCATAAAATATATACCCCAAAGATAAAAAAAACTCAACCTCTTGAAACACATTTAAGGGAATCTCATGTCGATTAGAGATACTACCTACAAGTTGACATGTGCAACAATGATGAACAAAGTTGTGAGCATCTTTAAACAAGGTAGGCCAATAAAACCCACTCTCTAAGACTTTAGTCACAACCCTAGAGCTAGCATGGTGCCCACCTATTGGTAGAGAATGACAGTGTGACAAGATACTCTCTACCTCACATTTGGGTACACATATTCTTAATAGCGCATCCCTACATTGCTTAAGAAGAATAGGGTCATACCAAATATAAAACTTCAATGAGTGGAAAAATCATTTTTTCTCTTAGTACTCCCAATATGCAGCTTACAAGCTAGATAAATAACAATATCTACAAACCAAGGATATTTCATGTTAATTACAAACAATTTCTCATATGGGAATTCCTCAATAATGGGGATGGCTATATCTTTTTTGTCTATCCTTTCTAACATAAACAAATGATCAACTATGACATACTCTACACCTACCTTGTCTCTAATTTCAATGTCAAATTCTTGAAGCAAAAGAATCCAACTAATCAATCTGGGTTTGACATATTTCTTTTGTAACAAGTATTTGATGGCATCATGGTCAGTCCAAATTATCACTTTAGCCCCAACTAGGTATTGGCGGAATTTTTCAAAAGTAAATACTACTACTAGCAATTCTTTTTCAGTAGTAGTGTAATTCATCTGTGCATCATTCAAAGTCTTTGACACATAATATATGACAGTTGTAGTCTTGTCGTTGTGTTGACCCAACATAGCTCCTACTGCATAATCTGATGCATTACACATCAGCTCAAAGGGAAGGCTCCAATCAGGAGCCTGCACAATAGGTGCGGAGATAAATTTTCCTTTGAGGATTTCAAAAGATTTTAAACAACGTTCATCAATGGAAAACTCGATGTCTTTCTCTAAAAGTTCAGACAATGGTTTGGTAATTTTTGAGAAATCCTTGATAAAATAGTGGTAAAACCTAGCATGTCCTAAAAAGCTCCTTACTTCTTTCACCAATGTCAGTGGAGGTAGTGTGGAGATGACTTCAATCTTTACTGGATCCACTTGCATGCCTTTGTTGGACACCTTGTGTCCAAGAACAATCCCTTCACTTACCATCATGTGACACTTCTCCCAGTTAAGAACTAGGTGAGTGTCCTCACATCTCTATAGCACCCTATCAAGCTTATATAGACAATCATTGAAAGATTCCTCAGACATAGAAAAATCATCCATAAAAACCTCTAAGCACTGCTCTACCATATCAGAATAATGGCCAGCATACATCGTTGAAACGTAGAGGGGTGTTACAAAGACCAAAAGGCATCTGTTGATATGCAAACATGCCATAAGGGTAGGTGAAAGTGGATTTCTCATGATCCTTAGTCTCTATAGAAATTTGATTTTACCCGGTATATCCATCAGGAAAACAAAAGTGCTAACTACCAGATAATCATTCCAAGATATGATCAATAAAAGGTAATGGGAAATGATCTTTAAGAGTGGTTGCATTTAATCGGAGATAGTCTATGCACAGTTGCCATCCCGTCACTAGCCTAGTGGAAATCAATTCATTGTCGTATTAGTAGTGATTGTGATCCCCCTTTCTTAGGAACTACTTGGGTAGGACTAACCCATATTAAATCAAAAATTGCATAGATTATACCTTCCGACAGTAGCTTGACGACTTCCTTATTCACCACCTTAGTCAAAATTGGATTGAGATGCCTATGAGTTTGGACAATTGCCTTAGTTGCTTCTTTGAGTCGAATCTTGTATTGGCACAAGGTTGGAGAGATCCCTTTTATGCCAGCTATAGACCACCCGAATGTAGCTCAGTGGTTTTTCAACACAGTGACTAACTTTGCCTCCTCTTCACCACTCAAAGAAGATGATATGATCACTGGGAGCTTTTCCTCTACAGCTAAGAAGACATACTTCAGGTGTGGTGGTAATGGATTCAATTCCATGTCCGGTAGGGTAAATAGAGACAGGACCAATGGTGGTGGTGGTGGTCCAAGGTCTTCAAAGTGTCTTGCATAGTAGCAAGGTACTGCCTTTAGCATCAAAGAACACTCCTCTAGATGGTTGTTGTAGATGATGTCCTCCATTCTATTCACCAAGCATGCTTCTAAGGGTAGCATGGGTGATGAGTGTATCACAGAATTAGGTATGGCTTCTTCTATGGTAGCATGGTTATAGTCCTCCCCCTCATCATTTGGGTAGCACATTTCTTGAGTCAGTGAGATCACTTTTGTATTTTCCAAGATGCTCGCCACTAGAGTTCCTCTTTTTATTTTGGTCATGACATGGCCCATATCTAGGAAAGGCTTCCCTAGAAATAAAGAAAACTTGTTATTCACATGTTGAAGCATGTTGCATTGGACCTTGTCTCTCGTGGCTTGAGAGTGCTCCGTCATCTTGATCTCAAACCTATCATCTTGGATTTCCATAGTCATATGTCCTCTTCCCACCTCATGTATCATATCTGTAGTTGCTTGAAAAGGTCTTCCAAGTAGAAGCTCATTGCCATGGTTATCCTGCATTTCCATCACTAAAAAATCTTCATGAAAGATGAACCTATCCAGTTTTACCAGGACATCCTCACATATACCATAAGGCTCAACTACAAAATTCTCTGCCAACTACATTGTCATGCTGCTCTTCCTAGATTCCTTAAGTCTGAGCTTTTTGAAGGTAGATAGGGGCATCAGATTTATACTCCCCCTGAATCACATAAAGCTTCTCCAAATTTTGTATTTCCTATGGAGCATGCACTATTACAGAAATGATGTATAATGTCACATTTGATGTCGTCGGTTGGTGCACCAAAACTAACACCAATAGTCTAAGGCATTGGCTAATAAAGATAACTGACACCTATATGTGGAGATCTGATAATTTACAAAAGACACGGGTATCACTTTTTTTAACATCAATTTTTAATAAATAAAACTGACATCTAAAATCACCTGCAAAATACAAATTTTCAACGAAAAAAATTTGCATCCAAAGATTTTAAATTCGGCGTCGTTTGTGCAAAAATCTGACGACACATGTTCTGCGCCAAACCCCGTGAAAGTTTTTATCCCCTCATTCGTTATTGATTTTTCTCTAAAGAACTGACGACTAAATATCCTTCACGAGGAAAAATTCATTCCCTTATTGATCATCGGTTTTGGAAGAATAACTGATGCGGAAGTGTGTTTGCGTGTTGTCCCCGCAAAAGAAATTCCCCCCAATTTGCCTAATCAGTGTCGGATTATATAAAAAACCGACGGTGATAGTTAACTTAATATCACCCATGTGAGCCAGACTCTTCCCCTTTGTTTTTTAGTTCCTGATTTTCTCCCCTAGCTAGGTCTGGAAATTTTTCTACCGCCTCAGAATATCTGCACCACCTTCCCTTCTCTGCTCACGTCCTCCGCACGCCACTACAATGAGCTTGAATCTACTTTCCGCCTCCGTATGCCGCCACGACGAGCTTGAAGCTACTCACGCCGGAGTTGTTGCTGCTGTCCATTCGCCGCCAGTCATCGACCACCACCACCTACTCATGTCTCCTCCACCACCTGCTCTAGGTGGAGTGAGGATCCTTCCTCTAGCTACATTCATCTTCTCCAGTCACTCCCACCGCCCACTATCTGCACCTCCTGTGCTTCACCTCCAGTGCCAACCAGCTTCATCTCCAGCCCGGCCACCTCCACCTCTGGGCACCGCCACCACAGCCTACTCGATCCACGAGTGTGGTGAGTGGTTTAATCAGTACTATATTTGAACTTAGGGTTAATAATTCCCCCATATAGTTGATTATTATTTAATAGAGTTAATGATGCATTAATGAACTTAATTAATTAGATTTGCACTTAGCTTGTCAAAGATTGTGTAGTTGATTAATATTGAATTAGGGTTTTTATAGTGAATGAAGAAATACAAAATGGAAGAATGAATTGAATTAATTGATGAGGATGAGGATGAGGATGAGGATGACGACGACGACGATGAGGATGATGATGATGATGATGATGATGATGATGATGATGATGATGATGATGATGATGATGATGATGATGATGATGATGATGATGATGATGATGATGATGATGATGATCCTCATCCTCATCATCATCATCAATCATCATCATCCTCATCATCATCATCATCATTGTCATCGCCATCCTCATCATCATCATCATGTAATGAAATAATGAGAATGTTGATGATGATGAGGATGATGAGGATGATGATAATGATGACAATGATGATGAGGATGGAGATGAGGATGATGACGATGAGGATGAGGATGATGAGGATCATGAGGATGATAATGATGAGGATGATGATGATGATAATGATGATGATGATGAGGAGGATCATCATTATCATCATCATCATCCTCATCATCCTCATAATCAACATACTCATCATCCTTATCCTCATCATCATCAT